>VZRF01007205.1:0-20666 GCA_013396875.1 Vireo altiloquus
TTTCAAACCAAGACATCACTCTACGTGCAAATAGAGGCATAATCATCTCTGCAGGATCTGGGACTTACTGAATGTGCAATGTTAACACAAAGATATTAGGATTAATCTCTAGTAAAAAGCAGCTAGGACATATCTACATCTATTCCATTACATAAGTAACTAAAAACCACTAAGAACTGTCACCTAACATGGGGAATAAAATTGAACTACTTCAAGATATGCCTTCAATTGAAAGGCCACCTACTGAAAAAGAAAGAACTATAATCAAAAAAATATTCAAAAATCCTTCCTCTTAGAGACTGCTAGTATCAAATATCTGTCATTTTAAATTCTTACCTGTAATTTTTGGGTAATAAGATAAACCAAAACAGGGTTCCAAAACAATTAAATTAAATTCAGGATTCTGATTTTTTTTTTTTTTAGTCATAAAGTCCAAATGTAGCCAGTGCACTAGAAGTATTTCACTTTTGTGGTGAGCTTTTAATGAGGCAATAATTCTGCCCTAAAGAATACTTGAATATTCTTTGAATACTCCCAGTTTGCAGTAGTCTAGGGAAGTTTCTTCCTGATTTATTCTTTTTTTAGGTTGGCTAAAAATATTAAGGCACAGTCACAAAACATCTATGCACTCATAAAATAATAAAGTCTGCAATTAATATCCTGGAGGCTGGTGAGCCTACCACACAAGGGTCCCCAAAGTGCCCCCGGAGGGATGGACCCTAGTAGAAGCAAGACTTCGAGGTCAGGGTGAGAAAGAAAGGCTTTTCCCAGGATCCCTCATTGTATTATCCTAATGTACCCCAGTTCTGCCTTCCCAGGTTGGCCCGTTAGCCCTTGTCCTTTGGCCACTCCCTCCCCGTTCTCCTATTGGCTCCCATACCCCAGCCCCGCCTTTGTACCGCCCCCTGACCTCTGTTGATTGGTCCCTGATGCTCTCTCCACCCCTATTTTCCCCCCGTACTTAAACCTGGGCCCTGCCCTGCTGCCCTCTTTGCCCCTAGAACAGTTCACATGTGTGGTTGGAGTAAAGTGCTCTGTGGTGATGCTTTAAATGGCTACCTAGAAACAGAGGCTAGACAAGAACAAAGGAATAAAGGAGGTATTTATTTGAAAGGCCTTCAGATGCACACTCTGGGCTCCAGAGGGTCCTGCCTCACTGGATCCCAAAATGGATGACAGGTCACGAGTTCTTCACACTTTGATATCAGCATAAATTCACCAACCAGAACCCAGCCAATGATGGAATTTCCCCAAGCTTGCCTCCCTCTCCCCAAGATGATGGTTTACAGTGTTTTGGCCTAGAACTGTCTGGCTGTCCTTGGAGAGCAAGCTGGAGAGGCTTTGTTATGTCTATCTTAGCATGAGAGAACAGCACTTAACGAGCTACAGGAAACTTCAGAGTTGCAGTAGCAGTACAGGATTTTAAAAATATAAAAGTTAAAACCTAAGGCATCAGTGGAACCCCATACGAAGACCCTTCCTGCCTCTTTGCTGTCAACCATATTAAGAGCTATCCGGGGTGAGTGTGTGTGCCTGTGTGCTAGCCCTGCAGAGCAGCTTTTGTTGGAGACACTTTCGGAAGGTAGCAGCATCATACCCCATCACCACCCAGCTTGCTACAAATACTAAAAACTGGTGCATTTAATTTAATTATCAGCTAATTTAATTTGATTTAATTATCAACTTTTATACTGTAGCATTCCCTCCAGAACAGCTGGTTTACTACACATGCATACACATGTGTTTACAGTACAGCCACTCGAATTCTAAGACTTGGCCTTTATCACTGATTGAGCTCACAGATGATTCCTTAGTAAAGTCTTGTTTGGAATGGACCAAACATAAAAAAAGTATTCTTTTTAAACAGCAACTTTGATGGCAAGCTCCCTGTAAGTTCTATTACATTTGAGCTGAGAGTGTTTTTCCCAGGGTACAAACATTTAATAGGGATATTCACAGAAACACATGGATTATGTTGAGGCATTAAAAGATCATCTATTTCCAACACCCCAGCCATGGGCAGGGACATCTTCCATTTGCTTCTACAGTTGGTCTTGTGGGATCAGAGTACATGTGAAAAAGCTGTTCTTGCTTCTGATACTTCCTCAGTGGTCTGTGCAGACAAGAAAGGAATAATTTCTCTTTGTGCTTTGTATTTCCATCTAGGTATGATGAAGAATATTTTATTCCAGACAAATGGAAGAAATTTGCTGAAATAGTAGCCATAAATGTGCTGCCCATTTTGCCAAGTTAAATTGAGGTCAATTGTTCTGTACTCTGGAGAGGAAAGAAATAAGGGAAAACCATGTTTTTTCTCCATCACTGCAGAGGTGCTAGATACAGCCTGTCTCCTTACTGTTTGAAGGCATGAAGAGTTCTTTACACTGGATGGCTGTGAAACTCACTCTGCAAGCACCATTATTTCTAGGTAGGCCAGTAACCATCTCCTGTATGATGGGGTAATTCTTACTTAATCCTTTCTTGAGATTCCAAATTGAAAAGATATTAAGGAAAATATCAAATGCCACTGAAGATATGCATAAAGGTGGAATATGCCTAAAGTTCAGATGAATGGCAGTTCTTGGCAGAGACCACTTCCCCTCTACAGCCCAGCCTCATTTAAGGAGAGGCTTAACCAAACCTGTCGTAGCTGATTTATTTTCCTGAAAGCTACCATTTAGCTTTAAGAGCACTTTTTTCTATACAACTCTTCCACTCATATGATGGAAATTTTCTTACAAATGTCATGTAAAAATAAAGCCTTTTCCTAAAAGTTATATTTATTCATGTTTTGATTTATTTCACAGTAACAAGGCTGATCCTGAGATTGAAAACTTAATTCTTAGGTCTATCAACATCAAAAACCACTTGATTGAACAGACATGAACTTTACAGGTTTGGAGTTTTTTTATGATGTTCATCAAAGCCTATTGCCTTCTGGAAAGAAATCTGAAAGCATCTGAAAGAAATGTCTCAAGATAATAAGGTCAATCTGATTTCTATCACTCTCAGACAGTTTGGAGTTCCAAGTAGATAATTTTAGAAATTCACAGGTTTTAATACAACTATTCTGAGAATTTGGAAGTGTTATTACTCCTCTTGCGGACATAAAACTAAGGCAGTGTGGATAAAGATGCATGAAAATTTCACTTCTGCATCACAAGTTTCCTTGGATCTGTTGTACCATGATAGCTGCCCACTTGTCTGCTCTCAGATTGTGTCTAAGTCATTTGACATGTAAAAAAAAAGGATTATGGTACCTTGTGAAAGTTTGCATTTTCACTTATCACATATGAGCTGATGACTATTATCTTGCTATGATGTTACAGTTTATAGTTATGACTAAATTCTGATAAATAAATCAATTTTCCCTCTGAACCTTGACTTCCCTTGAGTTGAGAAATGAATATGTAGCAGAACAGCAATGTCCTGGCAGCCTCCTCAAACCCTGCATTTTCTAGTTTATTAAGCATTTGTCTTTAAGGTATATTATTGTGTATATACAACTTTTGTAAATTCTTCTGGAATTCCCACTGGAATATTGGTAGAATAACACTTCTTTCTCTTAAAGTGACTCAGTTTTGAGTTTTGGAACACTAAAGTGAAATAAAGGCATAAGAAAATATATAATAGCAGAAATTTAGGGTTGTCATTATTTGAATAATTTAGATTTCCACTGGACTTAAAATGTTTTTTCAAAACATAATCTCATGGCAATTGCGTAGTTTCCATTAGTATTAACCAGAATTACACATACATTTTGACAGGACAGCAGAACCCTAAGGAGACATTAGCAATTCCAAGCTTTACCAAACCTTAATGTCTCTTTTGCCAGGATAGCAGCGCTACTCATCCAGCATTCTTTGAAGGACCACATGATGCTCTGTTTTCTCCAGTGTTCAACTCTGAACCTAGCACTTTGTACGGATCTAGCAGAGGATGTAAGAATTTACTTCAATTGCTGTAAGCTTTAAGAGTTTTAAAATATAATACAAATAAGTTTATAATACAGATATTTTTTCTTATTTTTTTAACTTGCAATTTTTTTAAAAATGTATGGATTTTTTGTACATGTGATTAGGTTTCCTTAAGTTTTCCAAAAGTAATAGTAACACTTAGATGCTTTATTACATTGGAAAAATCTTTCTTGTTATGAAGATTTTTTGAAAGTAATGAACTCAGTCCTAACTCTTTAGAAATAAATGCTCAAATGATGGCTAAATTTGGGAACTTAATATGTGCATATTCACAGTGCTGTTGCAGGAGGAGTGGAGAAGGATGCTGAGGCACAGTGCTGGCAGGTGGCACTTGCTATGCATCTGGTTTTTTCAATTACTGTCCCTCATCATGAACACAGGAATACAGGATTCACATGCTGGAGAAGACAACTGCAAATCCTGGGCAGGATTTGCCACAGGGCTTTAGGAACATCACTTTTGGTAATTATGGAGCCAAAGGAACAAATGTGAAAAATTTGAGCTATTAATTATTTCCAGATGTGAAGAAAGGAAAAGATACAACCTGAAAATGGCTTCTTGATTTTCATGAATAATATACCATTAATAGAAAAACATTTCTGAGTCCACCTTTTTTTTTTCCAAGAAAAAATATTTTTCACAGTTAAACAATGCTAGAAGTGAACAGGAAAGATCAAAAACTAAATTCGTACTCTTTAAACACAGAAATTTAAAATAATGCCAAGTGAAACGTGACATTTAGATCTAACATCTGCAAGAACTAATCCTACTCTGTTGGATTCTGCACCTGGGGTGGGGTAACACCAGGCACAAGTGTAAATTGGTACAGCAGGAGCTGAAGGGCAGCTCTGCAGAAAGGGATCTGGAGCTGCTGGTGGGCATCAGGCTCATTGTGAGTCAGCAGTGTGTGTCCTGGCAGCCCTGAAACCCCACCCATTTACAGACAAAAAAGATACAGATACTTGTCTGAATTCAGGAGAAGGGGGTCACAGCCTGCATGGCAGCTTGAGAAAGAGAATCTGAAGGCTCTGACTTCTTGGTCTCATTACTACTATGACACCAACTCGTAGACTGACAAAACAGAACATTTACATGTTTCTTTCACCAAAATATGGTATAATAAGAATACCCAGACATAAATAATACTAACAGTACAATTTTACCATGATATTTTAGGAACCTGAATCTTTTTTCCACTTGTTTTACTTTATTACCTTCTTTTAAACCATGCACGTATGTACATGCATGCTGTAAGATACTTTAATGTGACATGTCATCTGACAATTTAATGTCACTATATAAGTGACCATAACCCACACATACAACTCAAATCATGACTTTCTAATATGAACTTTAGTATAAATTTTTCCATGCTTTTTTAAAACTTATAACATCTATAACAATATATTTTCAAAAGAGCATATAATAATTCCTGATTGTAGACATTTTCTCGATAAACTTGCAGCAGCTCAAACTTACCACAAGGCAGATGAGCCTCTGAGTGATTGAACCATCAGTGGGCAATATCAAGACATAATAACATGGTTAGAAAGCAGCTCAATATTTCTTTCATCCTGTCAATTTTCCATCTGGAACAGAGATTATCAAAACCCGTTTAAGGCACATAAGATATAAACTTACAAAAAAGTGACACAATAGCACCAGATATCACATAATTTCTAAACCTCCAGGCAAGGCATTAGAATGTTTTAATGAATAATGAATAGGAATGGGGTCTCTCTCTTGCCTTGTGTCCTCCCATTCTCCAAGACAGAACATTGTTCAGTGTGGGATCAGACTTATCAGTGTAGGATTTCAACAGAATGGCCATGAAGCAGTTGAAACAGCACCAATACTCCTCTTCCTTTTTTAACCCCCTGCAACTTCATGTTCACTGAACCTGTGCACACAGCCCCAGTGTTTTACCTCAGAGAAGGAACATCACTGTGGGGAGTGACAGAAATGGGAAGAATATCATCCATCAATTTAATCTGCCTGGGTCCGTTCCAGCCCAGTCAGAGCAGATCAAAGATACCTGACAGCATGTCAAGTATTTTTAAAACTGTCCAAGAACACTCTCCCCAAGGGGTCCAGGTGTTTTGACCTGAAAAACACCATCATCATATCCCTAGACAAATCCCAGCAGGAATGACATGTGCTCCCTCACAGGAGTAAATACTCTGTTTCAGGCCAAGGAAGCCTGAGTACAGTGTATGATACTGTACTCCAGTCAGGTCCTTCTAATAAATCTACCTAAATTTGCACATGAATAAACCAAGACTCTTAATCTTAGCATTCATTTGCAGCATATCAGGGAGTTGTTCTTATACATAAATGTAGTCACAGCTGCCCTATTGGGCCATCTTACTGCAGTGATTCAGCAGGCATTGCTGCAAATTTTAGGCAGTAAGAATCATGTTTCTTCTACACATCAGAAAGAATTATCTATTTTTGTCAGAAAGTTTATTGAGCATTTTTGTCTGGCCTACAGAATTACCCTTCTATAAACCAACACTAACCCTATGCTACTTTTGCTTTGGCCATTAAACAAATAAGAATTACTTGTGCTTGATCTGGTTTAGGTAGATTTTTTTTTAATATAATATTTTTCTGGACTTTTGGGATGCAACTAAGTTGTTTGGAGTAGGAGATGTTTTTAAATTAGCCTGCAGAGACTTAGTTCTTAACCGAGAGAGTATTCCATTTATAGCAGTTTTTGACTCTTTTTATTTTGACTGGAGCATATTATGAATTCTGTCTGTAATTCCTAACCATGAAACCTTTGATTGCCACCTAGGGATTTCTACCTCTGAGAGAACTCAAAACTGCTTTGATCACAGCTGTCAGTACACTAACATTGTTTTTAGTTTGAGACCATAACTCTAATCTTGTATTATAATTAATTTCTGGATTTAAGCCACATGCTGATTCAATGAAGCCTGCCAGCAGCTAAAAGGTTGGCTCACAGGAACCGAGAGAGAATTGGTGTCTTCTCTCACTCAGCAAGCATTTCCCTGTTTAAAATCAGCAGTGTCCCAAGACACTGTTTTCAACATGGACAGAAAACAGGTAGGACAGAGATACCAACACTTAAAGACAGGAATAATAAGTATTAGAAAAGTGACTTTCTATAACTAAGAATAGTAAAGCTTACAGAGATGTGACAATGGTTGTGTGGGTGAGACACATATTTGTCTTTCCTTCAGAAATCCTAAATTATACATCAACCTTTCTTCAGGATTTTGTAACAATCCAGTGCAATTTTTTCCCCATCAGAACAGCATTCACCTGTAGCTACTATTAAGCATTTTCTTTACTACATCACCAACTAGCAAAATAAACCAGATCTCGTTGAAAACAAGAGTGGGTCCCAAAACCAGATAATAGAAACAGATAAAAAAATAAAGTGCTAACCTTCCAAAACTGATAAAAAAGGTTAAACATTTTGGTTTTGATTTCTCCTTCAGTAATCTGGGTGTATGGTTTAAGTGAAAACAGTACCTGCAAAGCTGGACACAAGGCATTAATCCTGAACAGAGTATTGGTCATGGTGCAAGCTGCATATTCACAGTGCTGTTGCAGGAGGAGTGGAGAAGGATGCTGAGGCACAGTGCTGGCAGGTGGCACTTGCTATGCATCTGGTTTTTTCAATTACTGTCCCTCATCATGAACACAGGAATACAGGATTCACGTGCTGGAGAAGACAATTGCATGTTATATTAGTGTGCCTTCATGCTTCTGTGTCAATAATGGGAAAACTCACATCTCTAAAGCAGTATTTCAAAATTAGATACAGCTTGCAAATGCCGGATTCTGAACCTAGGATGAAGTAATACTGGAGACAAGATTACATTGGGAAAGGAGTGCAGAAGGGGATCTGGGGGTGCTGGTGGGCATCAGGCTCAGTGTGAGTCAGCAGTGTCTGCTACCACGAGGCAAAACCTATCCCAGGGTGCTTCAAACACAGCATCACCAGCATGTCAAGAGAGATGATTATCCTGCTTTACTCAGCATTGGTGCAGCCTCACCTGGAGTGTCATGTGCAGTTTTGGGCCCCTCAGTTTAACAAGGACGTGAAGGTACTCAATTACATCCAGAGGATGGCAACAAAGCTGGTGCAAGGACTAGAAGAAAGATTCTGTGAGGAGCAGCTGTAGACTCTTTTTGTCTATTTTGAAGAAAAGAAGGCTGTGGGGTGAGCTCATTTCTCCCTACAGCTTCCCAAGGAGGAGAGATGAAGAAGGAGTTGCTGATCTCTTCTCACTTCTATTTGGAGGTAGGGTGTGTACAAATGATTCAAAATGGCACCAGGGTAGGTTTAGACTGGACATAAGGAAACATTTCTTTACTGGAAGGCTGTTCAAACACTGGAACAAGCTTCCTAGAGATGTGGTTGATGCCCCAAGTCAGTCAGTCTTTAAGAGGTATTCAGACAATGCCCTCAATAATATACTTTAACTTTTGGGCAGCTCTGGTCAGGACTAGACTGGTCCAGTCTAGCTGGACTAGATGGTCATTGTAGGTCCCTTCCAACTGATATATCTCTTCTTTAACTCCAGACTATGTAGGCCAAAAGCTTGAAAGTTAGACTTTAAATGAGTATTTATTTCATCTCTGTTGAAAATAAGTACAGACAGTATTGTGATTTGGTTTGCTGAGTACTGTATTATTATTTTGCTCTTTTTCTTTGCCTTGAAACTGTGCACAGCTGGATAAAATTCAGAGGAAACTTCAGATTGCTTTTCATTATGTTGGCTCTGAATTGTTTCTGGTGACTCCGCTTGCTGTCTTAATTTATCTCTGCATAATAAGAAGCAGTTATTTTTGATCAGAGAACTGCTGATAGCTACTATACTGATTCCCTGTGGGTTTCTTTTATGAATACTGCTACATTCTGGTTGGGCGGGGGGGGAGTGGTTCCAATCATAGTTATTATATGATACCTACATGATTCATATTATGCTGAATATCAAAAGGAGAATAATGAAATCATTTGGTGCCTCACCCAAAGTAACAATCTCTTGGGTCATAGTCATTTCATAGGTAGAAAGCTGAATTTCAGGAATTTGCAGAAGTCTCCTCTTCTAACACTTGTGTGCCATGCATGCACAGATACTTCTTTCTAAAATGCATTGTAACTATTTTCCACTCTCCTTCTCTGATCACTGGAAAAGCAGTAATCTTGCTGCCCTTCTTTTTTGCGTATGTTCTAGGAAACATGTTACTAGTTCTAGGAACTATATTCCTAGTTTTAGGAAAGAAATATTTTTGCCTTAAAATATTGTCTTCAAAATAATAATAAAAAAATCCCCAAACTTCTTTAAAGCAAATAACTTTTATAATTTTATGTATGTATGCATTTCTGCAATATCTGACTGCACCTATCTGTACTTTGTCACCTGCCTTTCACTGCCAGCTTTTCAGAACAGAGCTTCTGATGTTAGCACAGCACCTACAGAGCTGAGCCTGGAATCCAGATAAATCCTATCTATGCTCTTCCCAATTAAAATCATAGTAATCAGAAAACTATGCTTGGAAAAAATGAAGTTTTTATGCAATAGCTATGATAATAATCGTGGGCATTCTTTGATTTTTAGAATTTAGCTTGCCCCTCAAAGGAATTTGGTATCACAGGATGCTTGACTTTGAAAGGAACCTCTGGAGGTCATCTGGCCCAGTTTCCCTGCTTAAGCAGGAACACCTAGAGCCAATTTCCCAGGTCATGGCCGAATGGATTTTAAATATCTCCAAGGATGTTAAATCCATTAAATGTAATATTCCAACTTAGTTTCATCCCTGTTGTGCTCTAGAGATGTCAGCCTTTCTTCTTCCTTTGTAGTGTCATCACCAACAATGCCAAGTTGCAAAATATGTGATTTAATAATAAAATTATAAAACTATTGAAAGACAGAATTTTCATGGTTAGTATGTGAAGAATAATCCCAGGATCTCAGCTTTTTTTTTTTTTTTTTTATTTTACAACCTGCAATCATAAAATGGTCCAAGAAAAAGTTTTTTACAGAATACTTTTCTCACTTTAAGTTGTTTTTTAAAAAGAAGAGATTTGAAATGTGAGGGAATCAAAATTTTCCTACAAAGTAAAGAAAACGGATTATATGTGAAGACTCTTTTTACTCCAGATGATACTAAGAAAATAACATTTACCTTGAAACACTTACTTTTAAGCACATTTTTGGCTCTAAAGCTATTGCTGCAGCAGGATAGAAATACATTCACAGTCTGTTGTTAATGTTCTGTACTGTTAGAATTGCAAATGAAGACACTTTCTAGCAAAACAGAAAAAAATGCACTTGTCAAAAGCTTTCTGAACTTGTTTATGCTGAGATTATTATTAAAAACACTGATGTTCAGACTGGTGAGAAAAAGCAATCCTAATAAAATTTTCTCTCCAAAAGCACTTGTAATACACCTGTACAAGATACTTTTGATATATTCACTATCCAAAAGGATAAACATTGGTCCCAGATAGGAATTAATGAGCTGTGCTAAAAAAAAATATTTCCGTTTTATAAAAACTGGATGAGGAAAGGAAATTTTCCCTATTTTCTGTTTTGTTTATAATACTTAAAGAAAAGTGTATTAACCATTTCAAGCAGTTCCAAAAACCTTAAGAAATGATAACAACATATGTGTATACTGTATAAGTTTTCTAAATGGTTACAGTTATCTTGGCTAAGCACCCTATTCTAATAGCCCAGTGAAATATATGGTGGCCTTTTTTTTAGTTGCATTAAACAAGAGAATGATACAATATACATGGAAAAATGCTTATGGCAGTGATGATAGGCAGCTGGAGATGGAATCCATTGGAGGAAAAGACCTGCCATGAGCTTTTCACAAAGGCAGCTCATTTCCGAACTAAGCCATTGGTGAGAACTTCTGTTTAATGTGTATCACTTTCTAGAATAAAGAGGATATTTTCTTCCTAGAGTAACATGACATAAGTTCCTTGCTAAAATGGAACATTTGCATTACAATCACTTTTCCCTCCAGATGTCATTTGGAGCCTAATTCCCTAATAATTCTTTTAAATATTGGCTTACTTTGCATCCTCTTGTTAGAAATGAAGCATTCATGCCCTAATTCAATTCAAGGCCAAAATTCAAGCCTACTACCCCCTGCCAGAGATAAAAAAGGGAAAAATGACACAGCTTTCCTAGTGACGTTAAATTCATTTCTGTTGTTTTTGTTTTCTCTTCCTTATCTCCCAGCACCTCTGATGTCTAATGTTCAAATTTACTTGCCATCCTTAGTCAGATGCTCCTGTAGACATCCCTCTGCTCACTGCTTTGAGACCTGGACTAGCTTAGCAACAGCATGTTTGGGATGACACTGAAGCAGCATGAGTCTCCCAGTAATTTGCCATTTTTCTTTCACGAAAGCAGAAAAAAAATCAGCTCCAATTCTTACTCTAGTTTTGAATCGTACATTAAAAATGTACATTAAATGTACATTTTGCCTAAGGAAAACCTCTCTGAGTGAAAAGGACCAGAATAAACTGGTAAAAGGCACAGTCCAGCTGAAATCTCCTGAGATGTGATCTTGCGGGAGAGCAGAAAAAATTTTTCTGAAGGTGATTTGGAGTTGAAAATTTTAATTTTGGGAGGCTGTAGAGAAAAATCTTCATCTCATCAGACTATTTTTGGTATTGGCAGGATTTAGACAGCTGTGAATAAGAGAAATACCTTGCATAAGAATGCAAAGCAATACACAAGTCAGTAAACCATCCTCCCATGTCTGCTATTGATTACCAACATCAAAACTTCAAGAGAAATTTATCAATGGTGAGTTGAATATTTTACATAAGTGTTGACACTAGCACAGTTTTTTGACTTTTTAAAAAATTATGAAGTCAAGAAGTCTCCTCATAAATAATTCAAAACTGTTTCTGTTCTGACTTTGACAGAACATACAAATTACCTCCTAACTATAAGAGCAGGACAAGAATATTTTTACCTTGATATCTAAAGACTCCCATCACTACAAATCAGGCTGCTTTGATCTGGAAATTTCAACTACAGATTGAGAAACCAAACTTTGTACATCTAAGCTTGAATATTTTGGCAGAGTTTCAAAATTTGAAGCTGATACTGCCTCTGAATGTCAGCTATCATATAAAAAGGTTAATGAGACTCACTTTAGTGTGCTGCAATGAAGTAACATGCTCTTCTGAGGATGGTACATGAAAGGATGAAACAGCATGACCCAAAATTTCAGTGAAATCCTGTTAAAAAATAAGATTAGGTAGAAAAAAATTTATGGTACAGAAAAGTACCATAAGAAGCTTAATTAGTTAGAAAGCCAGCAAGAGCTTGAAACAAATAAATTAATAATGTTTTCCTTCCTGAAACAGGCTCAGTTTTCAAGGTGGCAAATTTCCTTTGAGGACTTTTTACAAAATGTGCCTCTAATAAAAGGCTTGGTCACAATTTTTTTTTTTTTTTTTTTCAAAAAAAGAGTTATACATTTAAATGAAATCTATTTAACTACAGTTCTTTCATCTTCTCAGCCAGATTAATTACTGTAGAAACACACCAGGGGCCTATCCAGCCCTGATTTTTCTCACTGAAACAAAATAATGGTGGAAAAAACTGTTTTGAGTAGCAGCCACTAATTTCAACTTTGTCCTTGCATAAACACACAGGTAAAATACATCTCAAGGATTCAGTCAAGATGAAGATGAGAGAGTATATTGAAACAATATGGAAAGCATGTGTGATAGAGTGAAGGAATTATATGAAAACTTACTCTAGATACAATCCTTATGATTCAAAACATATTTTTAATCTTCTTGAGAGTTTTAAAAGTACAGCAGGCAGTAAAACACTCCATGATGAGTGATACCCACGCATAATGCTTGCATGGAGTTTAGAAGAACATTGAATTCAATCTGGGTCTTCCAGAAGGGCCCTGAAGGATACATTTCCAAATGCACTCTACATCCCAGGAGGGACGCAAAGCAAATGCAAACTTACACAGAGAGGTTCAGAAGCAGAGGCAGCATTTTCCACCGACAGTTGGCAAAGAGTGATTTATGAATTACTGTGTGCGGAAGGATGAGGCAATGTCATTGGAAGAGAACTGAGTTAAGGAGACTGCCTGAGTTAAGGATTGCAACTTTCAGAGTTAACCAGCTGGCTTACTGGGAAGAGTGATACAGCTTGCATAACAGTGATTAAGTTCATTGAGCCAGACACCTCTGAGTAGTTCTGCTTCTTCCTCAATTGGGAGCAGGTGAAGTGCAAAGCAGCCTTGCTCCCTGCCCATACGTGCTCGGCTGTACCAGGGAAATGTTTTCTCCTAAGCTCTAAAGTCACTTAGGCTTCTGAGAAATTCATATACCATTAACAATTTTATTCATCACTTATTATATGACTGGAACAAAATGAGAAAAAAACCACCCCCCCCCACACACACAAAAAAAACAAAAAAAAAAAACAAAAACAACCAAGCCAAGAAACCAAAAGACCTGCAGTAAAAGTTTCAAGATTAAAAATCTCAAAAGAAGCATTTTCCTGCATAAAGGATGCATCAGATAGGAGACAAGAGAAAGTCGAAAATCACAATGACTTGAATAAAATTCAGATTAAAGAAAAAGCTAAAATGATATAGTTCTTCTATAGTTGGAGAAAGAAAAAAATAATCATTGCATCAAAGGCATAGTCTGTATGAAGCTGAGTGTGACAGATGAAATAAAAGAATAGGAAAGGTGTATACTCTGATTGTGACTCCAATAGCTTGATGAGAATAAGGGACATATGTATTTTCTATTCATTGCCAATGGAACAAAAAATCTGATGAATGACAGATTATGATATCTTCACTATATAAAAGGATCTGCTTTACCTATCTCAGCCTTTTAAGTAACACATGAATGGTACCAATGTTAATTACAATATTTAATTTTGATCTGGCTTACAGGAGATGCAAAATATCTTTGCAAAAAGATTTGATAAGGGGTGCATTTTCATAGTACAGAAACATTCTTTTACAGTTACAATTTCTTGTACCCTGGAAATGGCCCTTCTCAAGTATTTAAAAGAATGAGACTTACCAAAAAAGAAAACCCTGAAAAATCCACAAGAGTGAAACAAATCCAAGAAAAATTATTCCTTACCCTGTTAAATACCAAAGACTAAATCACTACTGTATGATAATGATTTTAGGGCATAATAAAGTCATATTTCCATGTTATATGCAATTTTACTACCTCACAGAGAAATTACAACTCAATTCTTTCTTCTTCCATTTCCTCATTTATTATTTTTTCTGGTCCAATTTTTCTCTCAGAGATGACCTGTTATGTACTTAATTTAATTTTAAGACACTATTCTCATGTGTACTTAGCTTTGCAAGGTGAAGCTTCTCTTTAAATTCAAAATAAATGCTTTCTTGCACAAAATCTTGTCTTTCTAACATTACCAGCCATCTAATAAAAAACCCCTCTATCTACAAATAAAACCTTAAGTTGTTACATCTAAACATTTTTTTTTTTCTCCGAAGTATGATTATATTTGGTAGGAACTGCCAAACTGAGGAAGGAATGACTTGGTATGAAGCTGTGATCAAGTGCCCATAATTTTCCCTTATTAGAGCTATTAATAAAATTGTAATTGAACTTTTTTTTTTTTCAACAGAGAATAAGTGTTTTTTACAGAATCACAGAATAATTAAGGTTGGAAGGGATCTCTGTAGGACATCAGGTCCAGCCTTCCCCTGCTCAGTCAGGGCCACCTAAAGTCAGTTGCTCAGGACTACACCTACACAGATTTTGAGTATCTCCGAGGATGACGACTCCACAGACTGTCTTGGCTACTTGTGCCAGGGCTCAGTGCATTATGATTGACACAAGAAAGTGAAACATGTTAGAATGAGCCTTGAACCAGTTTTTAAGTATTATTTCCATATTTTCATTGTCACCATTTTGCATCTGCATCTGTGTTTCAGATGCATGCTCAGATACATGCAGCTGAGCAAATATTTGAATTGCAACTGTTAGAAGGTAAAGCTGAAAAGAATGTGAAGAATAATGCATCAAAACCGTTGTATTTTCCCTATAGCAAAGCTTGTTTTGAGGGCTTTCATGGTAGCATTATTATGTAATGACACAGAAGCATTTGAGAAATAAATAACTATTCTTTTGGTAATTATGTGACCTTAGAATATTATTCTCAGCAGTTAACTTAATTTTGCTAACACAAACATTTGTTTGTAATGGGAAGTCATAATTGGTTTTATTCTAGTTTTACATCAGAAAATGAAAACTTTACTTTGACTGCAAACCCAAAGGCATCATTAATTTTCAAAATGCTTTTCAAAGGTAAACATTAAATTATTAACTGCTAAAAATACAGAACAACATCTCAAATCCTATTTCACTGGCATTTGTTCTATCGAATATAAAGTTTCTTAATTTTGGTTTCTTTTCTTTTTATTATTCCGTTCTGTACATTATCCTTTTTTTTTTTTTTTTTTTGGAGAGGAACACAAGCAGAAAGGATTTGTTGGTTTCATGTGCCAAATCACATTGTAGTTTTCTGCTATGGTTGTTGGTGTTTCTAGATTGGTAAGGAAGATTGGGAAGCAACCTCTTTCGGTAGGAACCATAGTTAGACTATTATCATTCTAAAAAAAGGTAACAGTGGCAAATTTTAATTATGGAACCTGTGGCTGTATTTACTGAATGGATTTATCCAATCCTAAAATACAAATTTCCATATTTCAGGGCACCAGATAATAAAATTTCCAGAAACTTTGTTGCAGAGATTTCAGTAAATAGTTTTGAATCTTTTACAGATATTCTGGAAATGCCTGTTGATGTACTGTTGGAATTTTATTCTTGTACAGATAACTGGAGAGATAAATTGCAACAAAAATAATAAAAGCCATTAATGTCAGATGCAATTATCTTTTATTAAAATGATTATCTTTCCTTTGATCAAATGAATTTCTATTTATGGAAAAATTAGATTCTTTCCAGTGGTGAAATATATATGGCATGGCATTAATACTTTATTTCATTCACTCAATCATTTTTAAAGTTTTTCAAAACAAATCGGTTGGTTAATGCAACTCATTATTCAAAATAGTTTGGGGGGGGAAAACAACAGCACATGCTCATAATTTTGCTTTTAGCGCCTTCTCCTCTTTCAGTGCTCGTTTGTCTGACTGTGAGTGTGAGGGGTTTAGCTGTGAAGGGACCTCGGTCCCAGCTCAGGTGGTGTGAGTGTGACTGCCAGAGTTTCTCCTGCATGATGGGACAGGGAAGTTTCCTTAATACTTTCTCTAAACTCGGTTTTCTCCAAGGTCTGTAAAGAGTTCCTGGTACCAACAGTTCAGATGCTAGCTGTTGCTGCACAAGGGAAATGAACGCTGAGCACCTGTTAGGAGATGTGTTTCTGTAGCTCTTCCACCTATAATTTGCCACAGAGATACATTCCTGAATTGTGGGGCTGACATTTAGTGGATCTTAGAGAGTTCCAGCTGCAGGCCTGAATCTTCCCAAGGAAAAACTTCTTGCTTTCTAAAGAGAACAGTTTTGTAGGCATTTCATGTTCTCAGGAAAAGATTGATAGAAGTTTTGCAAGCATCTCTTGTTCTCAAAATAACAGGTGCTGTTTTTCACTTTAGTTTGTTATTTTCTTGTGTGTGTTTTCAAAATATGCTCTCTCTATCTCATCCAATGGTGGTATAGAGGCATTGTGCCATTTAGCCAATCAAGTAGCTGGTAGCGAAAGACCCTATAAAAAAGGATAGATTTTACAATTAAAGAACCTTCTGAATTTTTGGAAATCTAGATCTTTTCGTCTTCATTCTATGCGCCACAGCGACACTGAATCCTTTGTTGAAAGTGTTTTGCCAGCAAGAGTTAAATGCAGAAAAATTTGCCTAGTTAATGTAGCCAGATGTATTCCTGATGATATACCACTTCCATCCTGACATCCAGAACTGTATGTGCTGCTTAAAGAAAAATCTGAATTCAAAATCATCTGGGAAAATCTGGGCTGCCATTTCTTGGGACAGTATTCCAGTCAAAACCAGGAAAGAACTCTCAAACACTCAGATAGAAATAAAATACTAAGAAGAAATAACTCAAAAATCCCTATCATAAAATAACATAACATTCTGAGCATTAATAGGAAACCTTGTATTCCCGAAATCTGGCAATCTCCTCAAATCTCTCATTTTTGCAGCCCAAAAGCTGTTCTCACAGGGTTAGCTTTGTGTCACATATCGTGAGAGCTGCATCACTAACCTGCCACTGGGTTCTTCCCTCCCATTTCATGTCTTGGGAAGCAGCACATCTCAGGAATTCACTTTTTCGGGGGGAGGAAGGGTAAGTGAAAGGGGAATGAGTCAATCTGTATTCCGCCGCTTTCTGCCTTTGTGCTTCAGTGGTTGTATTTTTATCTACATCAAAGGGCTTTTCTCTGCTTTCTTACCTGGGTACCCTCCTCTTTTGTGCTAAGGTGGGAGTGAGGAATTAATTATGCTGAAAAGTGAACTCTAAAGGGAATAACATGTGTTAAGTGTTGGTAAATAGTTTCCTTTTAGAAACATTTGTACATTATTTTTGCTACTTTTTATGTACTGTGAGCAAGTATTAACTCTTCATTACCATAAACAGAGTAATAATCAAGCAAGCAGATAAAGCATAAAAAAGACAGGTGCAGCTGTCTTTCATAAATATGAAGATTTATTAGGTGATCAGAGTTGGGAATTTCACCTGATTAATGGAAAGACTTTTTCAAATAGAAAATTACAGTGATTGTCTAATAACAATTGAGGCCTAGATTTGTCCAAACCCCTCTATATACAAGCAGTTACTTATCTGAATTGTCTCAAACAAGTTTTCATATGATTTATCCTGATTATGAGTAGGAATGGAATATTTGTGGGTTTTTCCCAGTTGCTTTATTATATTGCAAAAAATTTATTATAAGGGAAAATTTAACCCTTTTTCACTGTTTTAGCCAGGTTAAAGATTAATCAGAGTCCAAGTTCTATCAGGCATTCACTCAGCTACACCCACTAGTACATGATGTTCTACATTAACTTGTCAAGACTAAATACAGCCAGAGGTTCTCAGTTCTGAAATTTAGTGTACTGTCAGTGATTTCTACTTCCATGATAGATCAAAAGCAGATGATCCTGCCTTGGATTTTCATCTCCAAAACCTGTGAGTCACCTATACAACTTCCCCTTCCCAAGGTGCCACAACAAAAGTAGCTCCAGGACTTCTAGAGGGTTATACAAAGGCAGAGGAAGGAGATAAGAAGTTGACCTTTTCTACTATATGGCCCCTTTTTTTTATATGTAATGTCACCAAAGTACTTTTCAAGTATCCAAGAGAGAAAAATCTATAAGCTCTGTTTTTTCTGGTAAATAGTGCACTCAAGACTTCAATAAGTGAGGCAGAAACAGCTCTTCTTCTGTTCCTCTGCTCTTGGACTGCACAGACACTTCAAAGGGGAGCCACTCCTCCATGCATGTGGAGATGCAAAAGCAGCTTGGAGACAAACACGAACACAGTAACATGTCTTTCACTTTTGTTTGCCGCCCAAGTGGTCCTTTCCTCCAGGAAAACAGTGAGGGTGACCTGTGCTCTGGAAAAGAATACTATAAGAAGGATGCAATACTGTACTGGCTTGAAATGATCTGTGGTCAACAGGAGGATGCACTGGAGGGATTGTACAGGAGCTGTTCTTGTCCAGAGCTGCTGTGAGTATGCTTTTTAACTTGGAAACTGAGAAGGAATGTAAGTCTAGAACTCAAAATGTTCTTGACATGTTCTAGAAATGTACTGAAATAACAGGATGCAGTTGGGTGGGAACAGTTATGCAGCAGTAGCCATAAAGTGCTGAGAAGGAGTATCAGTGGGACTACTATATGCAAGACACAAAGAAATCCTTCTTCATTAGTCAGCATGACTGAGGTCTAATTAGGGTATTGCATAAATAAATTTTAAAGTCAAGGGAAGAATATCAAAGAAGACTGGAGGCCTAGAAAATGCATTATTTTAGAAAATTGAGGGGTTAAAATCCAGGAGAAAAAGATAAGAAAAAATAAATAAACAAAAAAAAATACTCTACAAGCCTACAAAATATAAAATATCACCAAAAGGAAAAATAAATTTTTATTCCTAATTCATGTGGCTAAAACAGAATGTAGTCTTAGAAGTACTAGGTTAGATAATCTAAGGATAAGGACCCCCCATCCTTAGAAGTTTTATTTAAAAGACAAAACAGATTTTAATCATGCTGACCTGGCTTTCTCTGTGTTGATTTGGCTGGCCCTGCTTCTGCTCAGAATTAAGCTATGAAACAGGGAATTATGCTCAACTCACAAGGCATCTTACATGACTGTTCTCCCTCTGAAGCAGTCCTCTGGTATTTGAATGATGCCCAGTTCACCATGCACACCATCTGCACATTACTATTAAAAATCCCTGTAGGAGGACTGGCTCAGAGTCATCTCTAACCTGCACGTGGGATATCATGTGGGAGGAGTAGATCCAGCAATTCTCTAAACCATGTTACCACTGACCAATGGAGGCCTCCTAATCCAGCTTCAGACCTTGTACTCATCCAAGGTACAGTTTTTATCTGTAACTTGCCTTCTAACAAGGCACCATGAGCAGACTATCATTCTGAAATCCCTAGTTGTTTGTCTGCCAAGAGCACTGTATTACAAGACATCCACATGTTTTCCATCCACATCCACAAAGACAGTTTGGATTCTCAAGTTATCTATGCACCAGCTTTAAGTACATGCTCTGGTGTCCATCACTCCTGTAGAAGTGAGTGATTCCACTCTTTCCGCTGTAACAATGGCATATCCTGACCTGAAAAAATCATGACTGAAATCCTGTCTTTTAACTGCTGCTGAGCTCCAAGCATGCAGCTCTGGTGAGCTTCAGGCATGTAATTATAAAGCAACAGCCCGGTACTCCCAAAAAGGTAAATCCAGTTCTAGAGTACTATACCTGTTCTGTGAACCAGTGAGCAGACCTGCCTCAGGAGCAGTCCCAGTAGGATAAAAACTTCCAGGCCTTATTCCTACAAGCCTTAAGTAAGTGTCCTAAGGGAAGAGCAATTTCCAAAGCAATTTGACAGGCAGCACTGCTTTTAATTGAAAATGCTGTGGTCTGACTTGCCATACACCAGAGTAGCTTACAAAATCTCCATTGTTCTTCTAGGTTATCCTAAATAAGGAAAACAATAAGCCAGTTTTCCCTACATACATCAGTGATGTCATAGCATTATCCAGTCCCTCTTTATGCGTACGTGGCAAGGTATGCACAAGCATATGGGGCTTTCTGTGTGCTCTGAAACTATATCAGGAAAAAAAGCATCAGGAAAAAAAACAACAATTGTGCCTGGAGGTCCTCATTTCAAAAGGAGAAATTAGAGAGGGTGCTTATAATATGAACTGAGTCCAGCTTTGAGACAGTGGACAATTGAAAAACATAAATACCTCCCAGCCAGCCCAAAGAATTGAATTAGAACAACATCACAAAGAAGCAATTTTGTGGAGTGGTATGAAAAAAGGGATGACAAATCAGTAAATTATTAACTTTAAACTTTCCAAGGAGGGAGGGAGGGAGGGAGGGAGGGAAGGAAGGAAGGATCAAATTTAAAAAAAATAACAACAGAAAAATATAAGAGA
>VZRF01007205.1:20681-64172 GCA_013396875.1 Vireo altiloquus
GTGAAGGAAGGAAGGAAGGAAGGAAGGAAGGAAGGAAGGAAGGAAGGAAGGATCAAATTTAAAAAAAATAACAACAGAAAAATATAAGATAGAGCATCTTGGAAAAATCTTAGGGTGTTCTAGTTAGGGTGTTCTAACTGAGATATGTTCACTATGTGTTTATAGGTGTTATCAAAATCTATAACAAGTCACTAGTCAAGCCATCTCATTTAAGATTCTTTTCATCATAGTGGGAGTTTGAGCAATGCCTTCATTCTGTAAAATTGTATTTATGAGAATGAGTACAGATTTTATTAAATCAACCATCTGTATGATACATATTGAGTATAAAATAGATGATTACCATATAAATTGGAGACAAATCTGAATTAAATATTGATCCATCCAAACCCTTAACAGGCAGAAAATAGCCTAATTGTCATGGATTTTGAAGGCTCTAATGGTTTAGATGAATACTACAATGCACACAAAGGCAAATATTAAAACATAAAAAAAAAACCCAAAGGCTTTCAATTTCTTGGAAGTTGTAAAAAATACAGTGAGAGCTGTTAGAAGTTAAAATCTAATAAAAAATAGCTAAGTCTGAATAGAAAACTTCAGTGAAATGATTAGCACTTGTATGAATGAAGTCAATTTCTAACCTTTCTGGTAAAGATGAAGTAGGTCAAGTGAACAAGATTACATGGGGAGGTGACAGCATTAACGTTATTTTTTTTAATTGATAGAACTATATCTGGTGGCTGTTTGGTGAGCAGGTTTGTTTTATGTTTTCCTCAGAGCCTTGTGAATAAACAAATTAACCATAAGCCTTCTGTCTAGACAATGCTATGACAGGAAAATATATAATAGAAAGCAGTTTTCTATTTCTGCCTTCCACGGTGTACTGCAGATATACAGAAATTGAAATAGCTTTATGACTTACAGGAATAGCTGTGTGTCTTACTCTTCCTCTACCTGGATTAGTTCATTTGCCAGACTCTATATAACAGAAGATTTGCATGTTCTCTGCCGTACTGAGCTGAAAGGGATAAAATTTGACCTGTATTAAACAGCCAGGTTTTGTATATTATCAGGAGCAAGCAGAGCTGTTGTAACTGTAACAAATTCAAACTGCACTGAAGCTGAGGTACAACAAAGTGGGTCTGCGTTGCTGAATAGTGTCTGGATATGGTTGGTAAATCTTTTGCTTTCTCAGTCCTATGATGGTAAAGCAGGTAAAGGAGTATTCCAGTAAACTGCATTAACAATCCATTATTTCTTTTCCCACAGCACTTTCATCTATAAATACCTTGCCTTGGGAACAACTTTTACTGCTGATTTCTGACTAACACTTTGACTTTGACTAAGGGCTGAAGTGCGAATAAATTTCACTCACATTGTCCTTCCAGCTTAACCATTGACCGCCAAGAGCTACCAAGATTAGGTTTTCCAATGTGATTATTACCCATCCATCAGTTCCTTCATTTAGGTTTTGTTTCCATAGGCTGCTTGTAAGAAGGTCCAATGAAAGTGTGTGAAAGATAATGTGTGGAGTTAAAGCATCATCCAATACTCCTGCCACAAACAGAAGTCACAAGAAAGATGTTAGCTGAACTCTATCAGCTGAAAAATCTGTTCTCATCTCCTAGGTGCTCCTAGATCAATAATTAGAACCCTTGCTTTAGTAATTCTGCTTTCTGAAATGTTGAAATTAGCCCAATTAGTATATAGATCTAAAAGTACCCTTTTTGTCTCCTCAAATAGAATTTTGGACGTGAAAACCTTTATACCTTTCATGGTCTTCATATATTCTTGGAAACTGTGGTTAATTATTTCACATTCTATTTTATCTTAGATTCTTGAAGAACTATGGTATACATTTTACTCTGTCCCTCTTCAAGAGAACACCATCAAAATTTCTGCTAATTATCTTTGATTGTTTCAATCCCTTATCTGGTCTAAGTGCACATGTTGTTGCTATTAAGCGTATTAAACTTTCTGTCATAAAAAGATTGACCTAATCTCTTTTCTACATGTTCATTATTTTCACATTTATTGTGTTAATTATATTAATGTAAAAGCAGACTTTGGCAGAACCTTATATGCTCAAAGATTTTATGTGTAAGTTGATCAGTCAATTAATATGGTGAGATTTTTTACACAGAAACCGTTCAACATCAAAGTTGTGTTGAACAATATTTTGTCTTTTGTTCACCATATGAAATGGAATGTCACAAATTCCCCCAAAATATAAACATGAGCAAGAGAAGTTATTGTTAGGGATTAAAATTTTAAGGGAAGCCAATGAAAGCAACAGCAGAAAGGATCACTTTTATGCAGTCCTTTTTCAAAATTAAGCCAGTAGACATAAAACGCATAGAACAAATTATTTCTCATTGGTTCATTAGTCCAATCACATTTTACTGAACTGCACAATTTTCAGAAAGTATAAACTAAATATGGCAGGCTGTGAATAAGCTGTCTTGTACTTAAATAATACATTTTAAATTATTTTTTAATAACTAAAAATTCCAGTTTAGCTATTGAGAGTCATCCAGAAAAGGTTCCTATTTTGAGTTATACATTTTGCAGCAATTTTGTGAAATCTTTCATATTTGGTTATTAGTCAAAAGCCTGTAAAATGGAAAAATATATTTAATCTGAAATAAGAAAACTAATAATACAGATATTGTACATCTATTCATGCATGGTAGAGCCCTGTACAAAAATTATTTTATCTACCTTTCCAAGTAAAATAATTTATGCCTTTAAAACCACTGGAAATTTTAGAAACAAGTTTTAATTAAGTGGAGTTTTTTATTTATTGCCTCCTAACGAGACCTCTTTCCTTACCATTACACTCATATAATTACAACATGATTCATGTTAGCTGGTAAAATCGATTCTGGGAGGATTAAGTTGGATTTGAGTGATAAACATTTCATTTTGAAATTATTAATCTGCTACAGAAAATATTGTGCACTTCCTATATGGCAAATGAAAGTAATAATATTTCTGTAGTAGAGGCATATTATTTTTTCTTCTAAGGTTAAAATGCTGTCCAGAACTGATACCACTGAAACTGTGGATAGTACTTACTTGGATCAGATTTTTCATCACTCTCTATTCTTGAATTATCCAGTAGAAATATGTATTCTTAATTTAGATTCCTTACTTGTTCACAAATTGACAAATCCTTGGGAATGCAAAATAGCTAAGGGAAATAGTCATCATTTTATTTGGGAAAATAAGAAACTGAGTAACCTTGTTTCCTGCAAAACCAGATACAGACCTGGTGTTGCTACCCATCAGCTGGTTTTGACCACCTTCTTACACACACGTTTTCGGTTACAGAAAGCTGCACTAAATTGGTCCAAGTATTTGATCACTTCTGGAGTATGTCACAATCAGAAGACATCTTTTACTACAACTTTAGTCCTGTAACTGCGCAAAAAAACCCAGACAGTGGTCTCATTTTTTTTTTATAAAACACTGTCTCATTTTCAAGACGCTGCTGTATTCATTAACCTCTAGTGCTCACCATCAAGTTATGTCATCATAACCCTAAATTTACACCCTGCAAATGCAGTTGAGGTGCCTCTGCACAGCCTTCCTGATGCTGAACCCATATGAAGCCTCCTCAACACACACATAGCCTCATGCTCCAGGTCTAACATTTATTTGCCTGCATGCCCTCTGTGCTGCCTGATGGACCCAGGCTGGGTGTTGAATCCTCTTCATCCTCCAGCTGCTGATACTGAACAACTGTGTAAAAGCCAGCAAACACCTAGCACAGCACTGAGACAAACCAAAAGGACTTGAGAGCATCCCAATTTACATGCTGGGAAGATAGTAAGGGTAGGATATAGCTTGCCTAGATTTTTGTGTTTGCAATACTGATCTTTGCTTTCAGAAATGGGAAACAGACCTCAGATCATCACGCCTGTGATTCTACAACAGCAGGCTATAATCAAGAGACCAAAACAGGAACATCTTAAGCAGAATCTAGACGTTTCCACTATTGATGTTGGCAAGAAGCATCCCAACCCACATGTTTTTGCACGGTGCTTTCATATAGGCCCTAATGTGAACTCAGAGCTGTTCCTTTGCACCCATTTCACCTCTACAGGATTTTAAGGGAGCAATCACCAAATTATTGGTTTAATATTAATATTGGCATTAATTTCCAGGAGATAAGCCCTGAAAACTTTGGATGTTCTGGTAAAAAAACCCAACTTGTTTTCTCATTCAGTATGCACAAAGCGGCCTGGGATTAAGACACTATCAGTACCTGTTGGCATCAACAAGCATCATGTTGAAGATATTGGAAGGCATCAGCTCCTTTCAGCGCCTATGGGTACTGATACTGACAGCCATTAACCCCTGTCTGCTGGCAACTTGTCCATGCCTGTGGCTCCATCTCAGACAGCATGTATTTCTGACTCATGTAGTCCTAGATCTTTTTAGATTAAACGTTTAAATTCAGATCTCAAACACTAATAGCATTCATCTCTTAG
The DNA here is from genome assembly GCA_013396875.1 of Vireo altiloquus. Lineage (NCBI taxonomy): Eukaryota > Metazoa > Chordata > Aves > Passeriformes > Vireonidae > Vireo > Vireo altiloquus. Next base: position 25,178 of record VZRF01007205.1, read on the forward strand.
TATTTTAAGAGTTAATTACTCAACTTTTATTACTGAGCGCAGCTGGTTAATCCAATTAACAGACTACCTTAAAAATAAAAATATGAAAGCAATGGTACATGTAATAAGAATGACAATTTGTGTAAAAGAAAGATCTTGCTGCTTTCATAGATACTTGAAGGCATCATGAGGCATTGCTGTTTACCCTGCCTCAGCCATCTTTGCAGAGTGGGTAATCAAAGAGAGGAACAAAAGGAATGAGGTATTGTTCATGACCTTTTCATGTGGAGTTTATCCTTCAGGGACCAAAGGGGTGGTACTCACATACTACAAAACAGTAACTGAAAATACAAAAGAAACATAGTCAAGAATTAATGCTGACAACTTTATTGTTGTTTTGTCTCTCTACAAAATAAGTTAAGAAAAAAAAGTAGTCCTGGATAATTCCTTTTTCACAGTTGTTTGATGATATCTTCCACATCAATTTGTTTTTTCTTTACGAAGCAGTGCCTAGTGGTATCTGTACAGAAAAATAGTTTTCCCAGGCAATCCACTTTCCTTCAGCAGTGCTTTGTGTGCTGATTATTTCGGAGCATTCACATCCTCTTTTCATGTCACACTGAAGGAAATAATTTATTCCATTGTACATGGCTCTATCCCATCCTCCCCACTTCCTCTTTTGCCCTCTATTTTGCTGTGCTGTGCTCTGTATATTTCTATCTAACAGCCATCACAAGCCCCCAGCTGTCTCCTTTAATGCGTTTGCCTGTTGTGAGAGCCGGACAGTGCAAGCCAGCTCCCTGCCAGCTCCCTGCCCCACAAGAAATCAAACAGGAGGAGGTCAGCCTTTAAACCACAGAATGACTCTGAGTGAAGCCCCTGCTCACAGCTCTGCAGCTTTGCAGTGCTGTGGAAGCACAGTGGCCAACTCTAAATTTGGCAGTAAAGTCTACTAGAAGGTCAGTACACTCCTGCTATGCATTCATTCACTGCGTTTTCCTCCTGAAGGAATCACTGGGATTATTCTTCAGAGTAACTGATTCCACCATGCTCCAGCTGATGGGCAGCAGGCAAGACACCATTTCAGCACCAAAGAGGCCTCTCACACCCAGTATATGTCTATGCATATACACGTAAATAAAAGTATCTACATATATATAATGCATGTACAAAGAATAACAGTCTAGTCCATCATGCTTTTGAATCTGGTGAACTAATTTTCCTTAGCTTCAAAATGACTACCCACCAAATTAAAGCTATGTTGCAGCCATGCACAATGTACCTGAATATCCTCAAGTGAGAACAGAGCAATGTGAATTCTACTCTGTTAAACAGAAGCTGGCTGAAAGAAGTCTGTTTCCAACTGTACCCACTGACAGTGGTTTTGGGAAAAATCAACAATTAGAAGGATTAGGAAATCTGTGAAAATGACAATAATACAATTTTGGATCATATCTTTGTAATTATAATGCACAAGGATATCTAAGCTGGTTTCTCATTCAGAACAATTAAAATAGAACTTTAAATTATGCTAGAATATTCAGCTCCAACTGATTATATTTTGTTTATCTGGGCTATGCTTCAGCAAGCATTGCAAAGTGAAAATTACAGGCAAAATCCTTATAATTAGTAGCAGAAGTCTTAGTGGGGAAAAAAGAAGATGTACAACATCAAAATTAAATTCTACCATCAAGGAGAATCAGGGATATATTGAAAAAATTCACAGTAATGTTTTTATTTTGATTACAATTTTTTACTGATTCAGTCAGAATGAACATGAAATAAAGTTATTTTTCAAATACCCTAACCAGTAATTCCTCATTTTCTTCTATAATTATGTTTATTCTAACTCTTCAAATTTCAGCAAAGTAATTGTAATACAGGGGTATACATACGTATAGAAATGTAAAATATTAATAGTGAACAATCAGAAAAAAATACGAATTATAAGATACTATGAAGTCTGCAGTTATACCAAACCCCTAAAAATCCCCTGGTGGCACTGTGAAAACCCCAAGAGTTCTCATGTATTAATCCAGATGTAGCAAAGTATTAGAAATGCTTGTGACAAAACAGGTTGCTGCATAATGGCACCAGCTCATTAAGTCAGTAATAATTTTTTAAGCTTCTTTTTATTTAAACTAAGTGAGCAAAATAAATGTTTATTTTTAGATGTCATATGTATTCAAAAAACCATGTCTCACACATTTCATTTCTGCCTGTGTTTGGCATAGTATGAAAAACTCAAACACAGATATGAAATATTCAGCTATGACATCAGGAAACAAAAAAGCAGATTTCCCAAATGAAACTACTAGGGTCAACATTACTTTAAATGAACATATGTAAACAAGCTATGCAACACATTACTGTTTGCCTGCAGCCTATATGCAATTCTTAAATTTTGCATGTATTTGGATAGATGGCTGTTTAAATATAAAATATCAGCTTTATTCCTAAATTTACTGACTACAGAAACTCATTAAATATACCCACCTTCAGCCTATCCTTTTTCCTGTTTCACTCTGAAGGTCATAATTTCTTTGCATTATGGAAACATGATGCAGCAGATAGAAGGAGGGAATCTGCAGGAAAGCAGGAGAGCTGGCAGGGAGCAAAAAAAAGAGCAGCTCAATACTTTAAAGTGTTGAAACTTTAATATGACAATGTAAGATGGTGTCCATGTTATCTTGTATTTATCATCATGCATACTGATGTTTAAAGAAATCAACCTCAGTTTTGTGTTTTGTGATTACCTTGCAATACAACTAACATCAGAATTAAAAACAAACATACACTGACTGCTTATACAAAAATATTTGCTATTGACTGCTTACACAGAAATAAATTTCAAAATAAAATGGTTTCATTACAGTTCCACCCTCATTTACTCTCAGTTTAAGGTTCTGGTTTTTGGGAAGGTGAAGTTATTTATATGTTTCTTTCTAGAAAGCTGATGGCACTGCTCCTAAAAATAATCAGAGCTTCCATTAATCTTATATTCTTTCAGAAAATACCCAGTCACCTTCTTTCAGTACACAGTGGGAACTCAAATACCACATGGCACTAGTTAAAAACTCAAATGAAGTTCTGTGGAGATGACAAAAAAACTGTGAGACTGCAGTGTATTTCATTCCTAGGATCAGTGAGCAGGCTAACAAAAAAACAGGCACTGAAATTGCACTGGTCTCCCTGAATCAAGAGAAGCTGGAAACTGACACTGTTAATTACAGTTTAAAGAGCTTGGAATTAATCCAGGTGATTAAACACACGCTTAGACTGCCCTGAGCCTGAGCATTTCTGTGGAGAAATGTCCTGCTCTTCCCACCTGGTGGGAGTTTGTACTCTCTGTCAGGCACCCCTGGAGATGTACTCACCCAGACCACTTCTGGGGAACTGCTGAGCCCTCTTCCCTTGCCAAACAAGTCAGACTGTAGGAAGAGAATTTGTGATTAATTTCCCTTTTCCTGCCACAAAACAGATGGGTACCAGACAAAATTAAGGTATAACCAGTTCTGTAGCCTGTATGTCCACCTCCACATAGTCAATGATTGCTAAGTGCTTCCCAAAGTCCATCAGCTGGTGGCAAAGGCAGGCTAAGGTTCAGAGAAGTCTGGGTTGCTTTTCTGGTAAAAACATTTGGTGTCTATTCACTTCTCACTTTACTCTGCCCCTGGCTAAGACAGGACGTGTTCTGTGTTTTGCTCTGGTTTTTAAAGACTCAGAAAATAGATGTATCTTCTGCCTCCAGTTCTATTCCTCAATCTAATGTGCTATTAAGGAGAGAAGCTTCAATTTTCTTTCCACTGCTAATGAAGCAAGTGAGTATTTGGCTTGCTTCTTCAGTCAGAGTTCTAGTAATTGAAAGAAAAAGGATTTAAAAGTACAAAAGAGAGCTCTTAGAATAAGATGAATGTCCTGACATGTCCCCAGCCTCATTGTTTTGTAAACAGGCCAATCAGATTTCAGACCTATAGGCAGAATTCACAATAAAACAGAGATGGTTTTGCTCAATAGCAATATAACCACTTCTAGAGTTGTTATTAAATGTGGGAATAACTTCATGAAGGAGTTGTGTTTTACATGTTCTGTGCTTAGTATTTGATCCCTGAAAACTGTCTGTAATGAGAACTGCTTTGATATATGCAATGATCACACTGTAAAAAGAAGGCCATACAAGGGACAGAGAACAATTAACTTTAATGACTATAGTCAAACAAGTACTGAATTAAATCTGATACAAACAAGAGTTTCCTCAGCTGCAGGTAGAGAGATGTAACATGAAAATTGTTTCCAAATCAAAGTAATTGCTCAAAGGAGATTCAGTAAAGGAAAAATGGCTTAGGCTCACAAAATTACATGAAAACCTTTGCAAAAGAGAAAAGATCAAAGGTGTGCTTGTTCTGCCAGCTGAATACAGGCAATTGTATTTAGAAAAGGAAATCTGAAACAAAGAGACTTCTTTGTTTATTAAATTCTGTCAATAATTTTATATAAGTGATAGCAATACAAAATTCACTGGTTATACAAGGAAGATTTATAAAATTCTTATCTTTTTAATCTCTTAACATGAAAAAATCACTAGAGAAAAATGATTAATCTTATTGCAGCTGTAATGCAAAAAATATTTTATGCTCAATGTTGATTTTTATGACACACTTTTCTTGCGGTGTTTTAAAATATAAAGTAAGTTTTCCTCCATAACATCAGGCTTATATTCAGTCTATAACTGGAATCTACAAGCTACAGCTGCTTTGGATGGTCTGTTAGTTTAAGTTATCTCAATTTCCTTTAAGTGAGATTACAGGCACCATAACCACATCAGTAAATGTGGTGCTGACTCCTTAGTGGATTGTAGAGAGATACCAACAAAAAGCCAGAGAAAGCAATTCCTTTTTAAACTTGTCTCAAAATGTAAAACTTACTCCATTTCTAAAAGGGAACTTCTGTAGGTTCCCAGGAGAAGAATGTAAATAATGAAAGATGTTTTGGTAAGGTGCTTTCCTTGACCAATGAAAGAATTTTGTCTTTGTTTTCATATTTGTGAGACTGTGCTGGGGACACACAGACACAGTCACACTGAGACAATCCTCCAGCTAACATGGCTGGAGGGAGAAAAGGTGTGATCCCTGTTCTTGATGTAAATAAAGCCTTCTGAGAAAAATTCTATGAAGATGGAGTCATTTTGTGGACAAGCCCTACCTATTAGGGCCTCATCTTTGCCGCAGGTAAACACTGGGTTTTATGCGGTGGAAAAGAAAGGAAGAATTGATATATTATTTAAATTGCATTCTTAAGGCAGTGGTTCTTCTTTCATAACATTTGTGGGCCTTGTTAACAGCTCAAGTGTGCGAAAGTAAGAATGCAGACCATCAGAACTCTGATGAAAATAATGCTGATAACTCTGATGAAAATAAAAAAATAAGAACTCTGGTTAAAAGGATCTATAGTAATGTTTTCAAAATCCAAGAAGAAAAAAGAGACATAGTACCCCAGCAGGAGATTGCAACTCTGAAAAGGACCCAGACTGTTTCATCATGCACAAAAATGGAATTCAGATTCCTCTAAAATGTCTGCTACTACTTGGGTTAATTTTAAAATGAATGATATACAATGAATGATCACAACTGGCTCCCACCAGCACCACCCAGAGCATGAGGTGCCCTTTTTCTTCTGCAAAGTCCTTCTCTCCTTTAGACACAAATTAGTTAGAAGAGAAAAATAGCTCTTCTTTTGCTTGTGTGACTAATACTGTATTGCAGTCGGACAGCAAGAATGTGTAAAATAGAGCTAGCAATGATTTGTACCTTTTTCATTGATTTGCTGAACAGTAGACATATGGCAATGGGGAAATTACTTTTGTTGTTTTCTACATTCATAAATTCTTTTTAAATTGGCAGAAAGCAAATTTTCTGTTCTTCCACATGCAGACATGATCTGTTTTCTGTTGCTGCTTCGAAAAATAATTGCGTATGGCAAATCCCTGTGTTTGCATATCCTCATTTTGGCTTTCATTCAGACATATGGGAAAAATTAACAGTTCAAAATCAGGTTATCTTATACAGTGGCAATAACAATACTTCTGTTAAGAAAACAACTGCAATCACATCCACGAGCTTACATAGTAATACATTAACTTTCAGGAGTTAAAAAAAAATAAAGAGAAATAAAAAAGGCAAAATCACAAAATCGCCATCAACCAAAAGGTCATTCATTTATTCTTCACTCCCTATTCCTCAGGAAATAAAATCAATTATAGTAATGCCCTTCATTTGTGTATTTTATTGTTTCTGCTAATGGATTTGGCTGTTCATTTAGAAATCAACTTGGATCAACTTTCAGCTTTTTATAAAGGTACTGAAAAAAACAGTGTTGGAAGGTCCAGGCAGAATCATAGAATCGTTAAGGTTGGAAAAGACCTTTGAGATCACCAAGTCCAACCATTAACCCAGCACTGACACGTTCATCGTTGAAGTGACCAAGTGCCACATCTACAGGTTTTCTGAACACTTCCAGGGATGGTGATTGTACCACTTCCCTGGGCAGCTTATTTCAATGCTGTCCACCCTTGCCATGAAGACATTTTTCTTAATATCCAACCTAAATCTCCCCTGGTGAAACTTGAGGTGATACCCTGAGATTACCTCAGTTGGTTAGAGCGTGATGCTAATAACACCAAGGTCGTGGGTTTAATCTCTGTATGGGCCTTCCTCTTAAGAGTTGGACTCAATGATCCTTGTGGGTCCCTTCCAACTCAAAATATTCTGTGATTCTGTGATTTCCTTTACTCCTATCGATTGTTACCTGAGAGAAGAGACCAGCCCCCATCTCGCTACACCCATCTGGCTACACCTTCCTTTCAGGTAGTTGTAGAGAAAAAGGTGGTCTCTCCTGAACCTCCTTTTTTCAGCTCCCTCAACTGCTCCTCATCAGATTTGTACTTCAGACCCCTCCCCAGTTCCATTTCCCTTCTCTGGACATGCTCCAGCAGCTTAACATCTTTCTTGTAGTGAGAGGCCTAAAGCTGAATACAGAGTTCAAGGTGTGGCCTTGCAAGTGCAGAGTACATTTTGTGTTCTTCAACAAACTTTATAATTTTAGTGTCAACCAGATCCTCGCAGGAGTGCTTAGACCCTTATCACATCAAGAGATCAAAAAACCTTTATGGATGAATCTCTACTTGAATTCCTAAAGTCTCTTACTGTAAAAAATATTTAGGAAAAATGAAAGCTGGACTAAAAAGACTCTCTAACAATAAGAATTTTTGCTTTTAGAAATCATGCAAATCACTTACATAATACGCGACAGTTATGAACAAAGGAGGTCTCTTCTCCAAAGTGTTGAAGGTCTAAAGCTCATTTTAAATAGTGAATAAATTTGTCACTTTATTGGTAGACTATGGAACAACATCCTATCATCAAAAGTAGACAGTGAAACGTAGAAATTTGTGTGATATGTTGAAAGTAGTAATTTTTACAAAATATTTTTCATTTACTAGCTACAAATATTCTCTCACATGTTATTCCTTAAAAGGAAAATAAGATGGTAAGATGAACTACAAAGCAACACATAACAAAAGGAGATAAACAGAACCAGTGAGATGATTGAGATAAAATTATATGGCACTTGACAGTAGGTACAGAAAAAAAACCCAAAAACCCCAAAATATGTAATTTTTTTATAAACTTCAAGTAAAAAAATAAAAGAAGAGAATGAACTTTTGGCATGACCTTTTGAAATGAACTCATATTAAGCAGTTCTGAGCAAAAAGCTAATGTAAAATTGAGTAAATGTTAAGATTTCAAAAGGCACGCAAAGCTCCTGAGGATGAGAGCAGAACTACCAATGACACAACAGCAAATCTTATACCAAAAAGCATTAAAAATGCATCAAATATTATTACAAAGGTTGCAAATTGTGTAAGTCAAAGCAGTGAAGGGACATGTCACAAGCAGTATGGCTTGGTCCTTCTGTTAATCTGGTTCACATCTTCTTCTGTGTGAGAGCCTTGCAGTGGAGAGAAGAGATGCCATGTTCTCAAAACCATTTGCTCTCTAGATCCATAAGAACCTTCCTTTCCATCAGTATTTATGAAGACACAGCAAGCAGAGGTGGAAAACTGAAGACCATGGGACCCAGTCAGGATGTATGTTGTTTTATAATTCTTACACCTGGTTTTCTATTAACATGTCAAATTATTGTCAGAGGTGCTTGCAGAAGTTACCACAGGTATTTATAGATGCTTACACAGCCAGTGTCATTTCTGAGTGTGTTAAAATAGTATTGAATTCACAGAAAAATTTATAGCATCTCAAATTCACTGTTATTATTTGTAAGTATTCATGATTCCTCCTTAGGATCTGTTTTAAATGTCCTATATACATTGTAAGATTTTTACAGGTAAGCGGTATCTTCAAAAATGTCCATGAAATGAAAAAAGACCCTTAACCTTTAATTTTTTTTCCAAATTTGTTTCATGTCATTTTTAACTCACAGAATTGTTTTTTCATACAGGAAGAAAATCACTGATAACAACCAAAATAAAAGCTGAAATCCAGAATGCACCAGTTTTCTAAAGAGAGGAAATGGCTGACACGGGGAGGGGAATTGAGCCCAGTTATGCACCACTTTGGGAAGAATTAACAGAAACTCTGTAAAGCAAAGATTAAACAATTTACTCTCTCAGCACGCATAATATTCTTCAAGCTATCACCAGCTTCAATTCTCAAATCTGTAAAACAGACATGAGATAAATCAACATGTTACTGTTCAATCCACCTCTTGTTTCTGGATGTCTTAATTGCACCTGATCTGGCAGGTGACCAGTTTTGCATAGAGTGGGATGAAAAGGAAAACTTGCTTTTTTTTTTTTTTTTTACACCACACTAAAAATCTTTCTGAATTCTTTAAAGAAAAACCAAAAAAAAACCCACAACCCACCAAAAAAAACCCCACAACAAATAAATAAAGCAAAACAAAACCCAAGTGTTTCTATCCTTAATATTTTCTTTCCTGTTTAAGCCATAATGAGTGAGGAATAGGGATAGCTGAAGAGTCACTCCTCTATCTTGGAATTAGCCCAGACTACCTGGCACCATCCCAAGACTCTTTATCCTCAGAGCACTTAAACAGCAGCAACTGAGCAGAGAAGAGTGGGAAAAAAAGTACAGAAGATTTATGAAAGCAGTAAATGCAATGAGACTTAGAACACAGTGAATTATTAGTTGCAAATTAATCTTATATGAAGGTCAGAGCAATCCAACTGTTTGTAGATCACGTGAAAATTGATTCCAGTTTCTGGCAATTTGTTATTCTAAATTTTAATTGAATGAGACAAATCATCCATTTTCTCCTAATACAATTTTGCCTTCTTCACTTTTCATGTCATGTGGGGTCTACCCTGTATAGAACATGACTTCTGACTTAAAAGAAGATTGATTTTGGTACAAGCAGTCTCTTTTTTTTCATAAGTAGCTACTTCTGCTGTCATAAAGAACTGTGTGAAGTGGCTGAATCAAAAAGTTCTCCACAATTCAAAGGAATATTTGCAATAGCATCTCTTCAATGCAGTAATAATTTATTTTACTAACGGACAAAGCTGAAAATATGAGGATGGTAGTGTTAAAAAATATTATTACATATATATACGTACACATGTATTTGTACACATCTGGATTTTTATATGTGTATTTTTCACAAGTATATTCTCTCAGTCTGATTAAAAACAAGTAAAAATAAAGAGTGAAGCACTTGCATGTTCCTGAATACTCTTCTTCCTCCTTACAAAAAGGAGGTAGAAGAGTTAAAATTTTGATTATTTTGCCATCAATTACTAGGTAGTGAAAAACAGACAGAAAAAAATCTTATTTTTGATTGAGACTAGAGGGAGGGCATCCCTCCAATTTTTTTTAAGTTTTAATTTGAATATGTCTGCTGCAGAGATCTTACCCTCATTTGATGCAGAAGTCAGGCATACGGTGGATGAAAGTGGAGGAAGGGGAAGGAGAAGTGTGTCTGCTTATGAAAGGAGTCAGTAAGGGAGCTGAATGGTTATTCTTATCACATTTATAAGCCTTTATTTTTTTTCTTCTTCTTTTTTTTNATTGAGATCCAGAAAAGCATGGTTGGATGGACTCTACTAAATTTGCATGGGTGGATGTGATTCCATGTCATGTACTTTTCTGGACAATAACTGATTAGATTAGAGCTTTTACCTAATAAGAGGACAATCCAGATTTGCATGTACCACGTTGACAGTCAGAGAGATTTTCCACATGCTTCCTCACAAAAATGCAAGAACAATAAATCAAAGTACTTTGCAAATACCACCTGAAGTGTGACCTTGTATTTGCAGGGACTGCTTCAGGATATGAAGCTGATTTCATTTGATAACTACTCTTTGCAGCACAGGAGTGGAAAATCAAGGCTTACTACCAGTAAAATCAGAAAACTAGGCAAAAAATAGATCCTGAAATCCCTGCTGTGCTCATTTTTAATTTGCTAGTTTAAGAGATGGGATCTTCCTGACAAGACAGTGTACTTTTACACATTTGTGCAAGAGCCTGGGAGTAGAAATACTCCTGCAGCAAATAGATAGCGGTTATTTTCCTTTGATAGAAATTTTTATCTTTTTAATACAGTGAGGAAGTAACCCCCACAGTCAAATAAACAAAAAGCCATTTAACTTTTAGACTTATCAGTGTCTACCTGTAGTGTCATGTGCCCTGGTTTATTTCTCATCCCACAGAGTACTACTGCCTGCCAGCAGAGCTTTTCTGCCTTCTGACTTTGGAAACACAACATCTGACTCCTTATACAAGGATTTTCTTTTTTTTTAACTCTGCCTACTAGAAGGGGGAAAGAGTTCCTATACTGGATCAAATTTGTAATCAAAGGAAGAAAACTGATTTATTTTCTTAAAATCATCTTGAAAGTACCATTAGACACAGCTTTGTGTGGGGTAGTGTTTTCCTAAAATCACAGCCTAAAGGTTATCATGTGAAATAGAGAAATTTTAATAGTCATATTCTTTGAGGTTTAGTTAAATACAATTTTCTGAGAACTGAACTTCAGTATAGATATTTTTAATTCAGTAAATCAAATACATCTCTGATAAATCTGTCAGTATTTTCAACTTATGCTCTCTGTAAACAAATCTGACTATTCTTCTGAGTTTGTATGAAAAACATTTGCAATCAGAATTACTGAGTAACTTCCATGAACTGCTTAAACTCTAGTAAAATTTTATGCCTTTATGTTCATTAACTCTGTAGGCATTTTATGAGCAAAATGCATTAAGCATTCACTCATATGAGTAAAGAGCTGCTTCCTTGAGCCACTACAATATGTATCTCATTATTTTATACTCTCTTTACGGAGTAGTATAGACTTGAAATATGAAATTTGCTAGTCTACTGTTCTTTATACTCCCATCTCAAGAATTTATATTTGTTACATGCAACTTTCTCCTCCCTCTTATCACATAAGACATCACCGAAATGAAAGCTAGTTTATTTTCTCCAGCTGCATCACTAGTTAAATTAAAAGCTATTACCCACCTGAATAAGTTCTGCTATATCCTTAGACTAGCACAACCACAACATGCTATTTTATTTTAACAAGTACAGTCAAGTACAAAGAAATGTAAAAAGAACTGTTGTTTACTGCTAGTATATAATGACACTTCGAGATGAAGAGCCAGTTGTGACGAAGGAAACAAAGAAAAAGTCTTATATTTGTGACTCTTTTAGAGTCCAAACATCAACCTTCATTGAAATGTATTCAGGTCTAGCAGAATTAATATTGCTCAAAGCTAAGATGAGCTGGCCTTCCCTGATATGTTGACAGTAATATTTCTAATTTTTAAAATTCAAAATTAACTTAATTCAAGGCAGAAGGCTTTATGCTGGTTGAAATAGAAAAAAAAAATAATAAAAAAAAAAATCAAACCTTTTGACAATCTTTTTTGTGATAATAGGGTTTAGAGAACACTTAATGCTTCTCAGTGGTAAGCTCCACATCACTTGTCCATCATATCCAGAGTGTAGGTAAGAGTTTGGTGTTACGTGTGTGGGCTCCACCTGCCCCATTCCTTCCGGTGTTATGGGGAACCACAGCTGTGACAGGAATTTTTCACTGAGGTTCATAAAAGTGATATTAATAAATGAGTTGCCACAGAAGACAGACTCCTTAGGCATCTTTCAGTGAGATATGGATATATATACACACACACTTTTTGTGGAGCACAAGACTGGCCCCTCCACTGAGCAGTAAAAGATTCCTGCAGGGTTAAACCAAGAACTTAATGGGGCAGAGGGAGTCAGTGGTAGGAAAATGAGTGTCAGTCTTGACCAAAAATAAAGAATGGGAAAGTCCAGACAAGGACAGAGGAATAGTCAAAAGGACTGAACTTCTGGGTGGCAGCAAACTGTCTACATCAGCTTAGCTCTACAAGGTAAAGAGCATTCCCAGGCAAGCAATGAATGGCCAGTGACTGATGTTTGTTGAAGCACAACAATGTTTCATGCTCAACTCTGGCCAGAAAAATGTGTATTTTGAATCATGGATGAAGTCCAATTTTCTCTCATTCTAGTATAAACATGCAAGTTCATAGGTGATACAACAAAGTTAATGTATAGATGAAATTTGGGATAAATTCTTAGGGTAAAAACATAAGTTATTCAGACATCCAACTGATATTTTGAGTTTCTAGGTTTGAGCTGCACTTGTGTCAATTTTCAGATCCCCACTTTGAAAACTAAGTTTTATACTTCTAGGAATATGAAAAATAACTTCCTATTTTCCTTCTTAAAAACAAAGCAATAAAGAAATAAGGAAAAAAAAAGAAAAATAAATGGACTAATATTGTAATGTCTTAAGTCAAAGCCTGAAGGAACAACCGTGGGACTGACACATGCAAACTGTGCACAACTGGTAAAGACTGTTCAGGTATTAATCATAAAGTGCTAGAAAGAGTCTGGATGACAAAGTAAATACCCACTGGCAAACATGGTTTGAAAAGTCTTTGCTTTGCATTTCAAGTTTCCAAGCAAGCTTAATAGAAGGAAAAATGACAAACTACTGATTCTTCTTAAGCAATAGGATAGAGGACCAAGACTCTGACAGTTCAGATAACTTTAGGATGGGGCCCTGAAGTTGAAAGCAGCAACAAAATAGCATAACAAAAATACATAAAATTCTTTGAGCATTCCTATTTTTATTATCTCCTGACCAGTGAGATTCTCAATCACAGAAAGGGGTTTGGGGATCTTGCACACAGAACCACAAAAAAATACTGAAATCAGAGTTGTTTCAACAAAAATTCTTCCACAAGATGATAGCTTAGATTTTTCTCCTGAAAAACAAAACATATCCTGAAGATTTCTACCACACCCGAGCCAGGCAGCTTTGAGGGTCTTTTTCTTGTTTGCTTCCGTTAGCAACAGTGGAAAAGTTTTGCGGCTGGTGGCTGCTTTGAAAGCGAAATGGAAAGCATGGAGAGGCATTTGTACCTGCTGGCTCTTGGGTTAGTTGAGAAGAACGGGATAGTCTAAAAAGAAGAAAAAATGTGCAGTAATGTGTTTCCATAGTGAGCATTGATGGCATCCCTGCTCAGGTATACTTGGGGCTTTTAGGTTTTGGGGCCAGGACCTTAACCTCCCTTTGCCAAATTCTTCGCAGGGAATATCCTTTCTGGTGTGTGGATCCAAGTGAAACAAAACAATCTGTTTTTCTTCATTCAGCATATCTAATAAGAAAACCTGGCAGCAAGTAGATAATTTGAAAAATGTAATACCTACGAGCTTTTTTTTATGAGCTTTTTAAAAAATTCCATGTAATTGAAGACTTGCAAAAACTGCAATTTGTATGCAGTAAGATTTTAATGGAAAATTTCTACCAAGTATTTGATTTGCAGAGTGTCAAGCACCAAAAGCTTTATCTGAAATCCATAAAGACTTCTGGTACATCCCATTTCAGGTAATTAAACCTTGCATGACTTCTTTGAGAATATTATTAGAATATTATTTATTCAGTTTTGTAGTTGTTTTCAAACTATCCCAATTTCCACATAAGTTGTTTTGGTGGTATTTGTTTCTTTCTACTCTGAGAAATTAGTTTTCAGCCTATGGTTCCTTAATAAACAATTAACATTTCCATGCAATTTAGTGTGGAGGTATTTAAAAAGTAAGAGACTATTTGTGCTGTAACTCAGTTGGATGAAAGTCTTTTGTCCGATGAATAATTGTTGTCAAATATCTAATGGAAAAGAGTTTAAAAGGAAGGCTGTGCTTTCTGTGGAGCAAAAATAATGTTTGAACTTACATTTGAAATTCTCTCCAAAAGAGGGACATTTTACAAATAGATGGCAGTTACCGAAATAGCTAGGGATAATAAATGATCTGAAGAATAAGTGAGCTGGTTTCAGTTTTGCTTGCAAATATATTTCAATGTCTGATTCACTGATGACCTTTAAAGGTCTTTCAACTTTGCAAATTAAAAAGGGAAGAATAAACTATTAACTAAGTTACAGGTGATCCAGTGCCCTGCAAATTGTTGGCCCACATATATTATTCATTGCATTCAGTCAGAGTCCAGCCATAGCTGCACAGCGTGCTGGGTGCTTATCAGCTGCAGCAATTGTGTGCATAGAGTAGATCACTTTCTATGTCACTACATGTGATAAAAAATCCCCAGATCTTCGTTTCTGTTTCTTCTGAAGTGGAGACAACTGAGACAGAGCACCTTTGAGTATGACAGTGATCTGCTTGCATTCTTTTCTCAGCTTACATCTGCCTCATTTTCTCAAGACTTTGACCAGACAGCTTAAACATGACTTTTCACAGATCACATTCACCCAGAGACAAATGAGACAACCAGTTTTTGTCTCTAAAGTGCCCAGGATGGCAGTGACAGAAAGACATAAGGATATGTTGCAGATGAGCAGCTATTGAATCTGCCAGCCACTGCCATTTGCACAAGTGCCTCAAGAGAAGGCACTTTTTTTTCTTTCCCTAAAGAAACTAGGTAGTTATACAGTGCTAAAAGAAATTACAGTCTTGGCAACTCAGAGCTTGTAAGAGAGGACCTTGCCTCTTCCTGCTGCTTTATTGTTTGTAGTCTTCTTGAGTTTGGCTTTATCACTTAGACCTCCTCTTTGAATTTCAGTATCAAAGACTGTGATAAAAAATATGTCATGACTAATGTCTAAAAGGTGTCTTTGTGAAATATGTAGGAAGCAACTATTTTATGCATAAAACCATGATATAACACATTAGCACCTGGACAGATTTCTACAAAAGTAACTTGAAATTAATTATTTTAATTATTTAATCACAGATTTATTTGACTATGGCTCATATCTGTGTGCATAATTTTTCATGTATGAAAGACAGAGGCTGTGATACATAAGGATGATAGGCTATATGAACTAAGAAAGGTCAAGTCTAAAGTGTTATTTGATATTTTCTAGGATCCATTGTTTTCTTTCAAGAAGGAAAAGAAACCAAAACAAATCACATCTATCCAGTCTGCTGATTTTATTCTCTATCACTTTCTCATTCTCGGCCTTCAGAAATAATAAACTGGTTGTATCTGCTGACATTTTTCTGGAAGATTGATCTTCTCAGTCACATAGATTTTGCAAACATAATATCAGCTTGCATTTATATAGCTCATTTCATCTCAAAGAATCCAAAACCTTTTACAAGTTTAATGCAGTGGAATATATAGTCACTCCACATTGAATACAGGCATTTCCAGAACAACGTACACTATGTGACTAGATAATACCAGTTTGAGAAAAGTAAGAAAGAGTTATTGTATCACCTTAAAAACTCAAGACAAAATTTAATGTGGTTGCATGATATCAGTAAAACTATGCACTGACCTGTGTTTTCTAATAATGAAAGCAGAGGATGCCTCATCGTCAGAAATACTCTACCAGACTTCGGCATTAAGACTGTAAGAATGATCTTATTGGACAGACCAGGTACTCTTTCAATATTGCATTTGGTTTCTGAGAGCAATAACTGTCTAGAAAACAGTTTAAGAACAAAGAATCACATAATATTTGTTTTCCCTAGGTCTTGCCGAGCCTCAAGAAGGATCAGGGATTTCCTGAGATAAAATGAAGTTTTATTTAAAAATCTTCCGCAGAATTTTCCGTCATATACTTGTCTATTTCCTCTTCATACCCATATGCTTAGTATTATTATTGTTTATTATTATTTATTTTTATTATCATTATCTCTGACTCACTGAGGAAGGATGTTCCAAGCTTAATTTCCAAATAGTGAAAACTCTCGAAGTCCACTTAGAATGACCCCCAAACCAAATGATAGGTATTACCTCTTTTATTTGATGTCCCTTCTCTCTTTTATGAAAAGAAACTGTGAACTCATTCCTTAATGATTTTCTCCACAGTACTTTTAGAGGTTTCTATATTGAGGCAAAGATTTGGTGCTCAGTTTGCCAACTGCAGATTGAGATGCATATTAAGTTCTGGGTGGGAGCCTGAGACAAGAGGCCAAGAACTGCCAACCCCTTGGTTAACAAAGGGCACAACGACAGGTGGTGACAGCCAGGTGGATGGACACTGAGAAACACAGAAGGAGTGGAGGACTCAGGAGGAAGAGTGAGACTTGTGAGACTTGTGCGTGCTTGGACTGTGAGGGGATAAAAGCATTGGGGTCCTCCTCAAAGGCACCAGCTCGACCTCTTTCTGTGTTACTGCACCATGAATAAATGTGTTCATGGAATGAGACATTTGTGATTCTGCCATAGGAAACCCGAGGTCAAAACTGTAAGGAAACCTGGTCTGGCTGCATGTGAGTGGAGTGTGTGGGGAGTCAAGACAGGCACCCATCGGCTCACTGGAGCTGCTGTGAAGGAGGTCTCAGCAGTGGAAACCTCTGGCATTGGGAGTGTGACTGACAGAGAGTCTCCTGATTGGTTAGACTGGGAAGTTTCCTTAACATTTATTACATATAACTCTCTTGATCTCTTTTCTACAAGTGAAAACCTCTTATTCTCTTTCTTCATTTCACTGCTGTCACTCCATACTCTAGGCTGTGGCTGCTGCCTGTTCTTATCACCTTCTCCAGTTCTATCACATCTTTTTAGATGGAAGTAAACTGGATTGCAGTCATTGGTCAGCTTAGAAGGGTACTAGGGCTTTACTCAGTGACATACTACTATTTCTGCTTTTTGTTTTTGTCTCTATTTCTTATTTAGCATGTTTGGATAAACTTGAGCTGTGAAAAACCTCCCTGTTATGAGACAACAACAACATTTTGAAGAGCAGGTGTTATCCAACACAGCACTGCAAAATTCTGTCTCAGGACAGGCATCTGTCAAGACCTGCAGATCCTGGCTCACCCCACACAGGATGCAGCACTGCTGGAAGGGAAACAGGGTAGAGGAGATCTGTAGCAAGGAAGAGTGCTGGACAACATGGATAGGTAATCTCTGAAACTGCTGCAGCCTGTGCATGGATCAAGTCCTGAAAATCAAGAATAAGAAATGACTCTGAGTTTTAAACCACACAGCTGAGATTTCTCCCTCTATATATATGGAAGGTCTTTAATACTTTTTTTTCCAAACACAGATGTTTAATCATTTTTAGTAACAACATTTTTGTCATTTTCCAGAATAAAGAGATCACAGAATACCTCAGGCATGTTTTCACCAAAGCAGACACTATCATTTTTCTGGCGATGTGTTATTTCTCCGTATATTTAGAATAAGTCACCCTATTTCCTTCCTACCCTGCAACTTTCCTTCCTACCCTGCAACCCATGATTCCACTTTTCCTCTGCCTTCTTAAATTTTATACTTGTAATCATTTTTTGTCCACTTCTAAAACCCAAGATATTTACATTCCTAATTTTCAAGTAATTTCATCTGACCAAAACCCTGTCATTCAGATTATTTTTTTCCGATGATGTTGTCCTGCTGTTTTCTGTATCTAAACTGCATTATATTTCTTCTTTTCAGTTAGACTTATGGAAAACTCCAATTGCGATGTTCATGCCTCTACTATAAAAATTTGTGTGTTTCCTCCTATATTATTAATGGACAAATGAAAAAATGTGGACTTAACACCAGTTCCAGACTGCTTTCCCTTCTCATCTCGACCACTGCATGCTACTACATAGTTTCATGACCCCTGTTTTATGCTTCTCTGTCAGTATTCATTCCATGTAACAGGATTAAAGTAACAGCTATTTTGGAATGTTTTTTATGAGGATTGAGTACACTTTGGATACAACAAGTGATGTTTTCTCTATTGAGAACAATTGTCTCTAGTACTTCTTCTTCAGAAGAAGAATCTCGTGCATAAACTCAAGTAATTCTTCCATGGCCAAATAACATCCCATTCATGATATAGTGTTCAGGACAGTTTTCTTCTCACAAGGATAGAAGTAGTCCTGTCAGAAGCAAATGCTTGGAGTAGAACCCTAGATGCCAAGTATTTTCAAAGATGTACAAGTTCAAGAGGTATTTTATTTTAATATGAATATTCACTTGAAATGTACACTAGAAATCTCTTTATACAATTCCTTGCACAGTGTCATAGAAAGCCTTTTAACTACAAGATTATTCCAAACCTTAACACAACTTTCCCCTCACGTTGGAAACATAAACCTGGAGAAGTGGTAGAAACCCATAAATTCCTGAATGTTTTCCTATTCAGAGCTTGCTCAGGTGGCCAAGGGATCAGCAATATTCATCTAAGGTTTCTCTTACTAGCTGGAACCACACAAAAGGCAGACCCTTGGGGCAGACCTGTGCAAGGCCAGGAGTTGGGCTTTGATGATCCTTGTGGGCCTCTTTCAGCTTAGGATATTCTATGATTCTGTGATTCCATCGCCCAAGACAGGTTTCCCAGTCCTGCTTTTTGCTGGCCTCAAGCTCATTCACCTCCAGCTGACTTTGCAAAGAGACCACTGTGATATGGTGTACGTGCAGAGAATGCCAAGGGAATGAGGATGCAAAGGGAATGAGGATGTTAAGGGACATATTATCATAGCTAACACACCCTGAGGACATGCACTGTGGTGCAATCCCTAGCTGATCATTAAATGAAGATTGTGTTTCCTTCTTAGTCGTCCGTTGTTCAGGACAGTACGAGGACAGAAACAGCAATTTATTCAGGTTTATTAGGGCAAAATAATCAACTAAGTAAATTGTGACCACAATAAAAGTTAAAGCAAGTCTTATAAAGAGAAAATTTATTACCTAGAAGCTTGAAAACTTGCCAATTTATAAATAAGAATTTAGCCTTATTTTTGTTTATATTTATATGTACATATTGGAAATAAGGGAAACGAGATACAAGTGTTGTAAATAAACATTATTTATGGGCTTAAAGGGGGCAGAGAGATTATTTAGTTTATATTTTTGTATGTATTCTTTGTGAATGAAAATGCTGATTACAGAACAAACCATAGATACTAATGGTGAATTAAAGGCTTAGAGCACTCAAATCCTCTAAGTTTCTTTAAGGCACCTGGTGGGATTTCTCATATCCTGTTAAACTTCAGGTTTGTTGACAAGAATTGAGAAACTGTTGTTCTTATCTTCCCATCATAAGCAAATGCTGGGAAAAAGGGGAAGCAGTTGTGAGATTTTTTTAGTATGTAATGTACTTATTGTGTCTTAAAATGGAGAACAATGTGCTGATGAAAAGAATAGAATAAAAAGAAACAGCTGCACCTGACAGAAATTCCACATTCTGGTAATGAAATCGTGTTGTCTGCCAGAAGTTTCTCTTCTTAATTTCATAAAATCTCTGCCTTTCACAGGTGCTCAAATGCAGCTATACATATGCTACTGTGGCACCATCTGCACAAGTAAGTGACTTTGAAATGTTGTTTTTCTGAAATATGACATATAAAACAGGTCCATTCTAATCAGGAAAATATTAAGAACATGATATAGAGTCCCATCATGCATTTTTCAGGTAGGGACACCCACACAGACCACCTCCTGCTCATCACAACAAATTAATTCATCCTCACCTCTGAACTTAGCTGCACACAAAATAGAGCAGCAAACTGAAAAACTGGAATACTTTTTACTCTGCCTGTAATGGCAATTGGGATTAAAACTAATGACAGCAATGAAATAAAGTGATAGATATGTAAAAGCTTTAGGGCTTCTGCCCAGACTGCCTCTAAAGAGTGCCATTCATTATGTTATCCCCTAAATACTTTCTAGAGAAAAAGATTGTTGGTTTTATGTCAACCATTTTAGATTAAACCAGTAACTATTAAACTTGCTTATCTGAAAGTTCATGGCCACAGCTTGCATAGAGGTCTCCTTTCCCTAATTTCAGCTAATCTTTGGTTTGAAGAAGAACATTTGGTGCTAAGTCAAATAAAATTACAAATTTATGAATTCTTTTTTCTAAATCCTAAAAAATAGTAAAAGATATAATAGGATCATACTTTGATTTTAAAATGTCCTTCACTTTGTTCCTGTAAAGCTGGAGTTAATCAAAAGGTATGGAATTCAAATCAGTTCCTGAACATCAATATGGTGAATAAGTTTTTAGGTATTAGCAGGCTGCAGAACTAGGGAAGGAGTTCAGATGAATCATTAATGAAGAAATGGCTCATCTAATTAAGGGGCTGTATCTTTCCCTTCCTCATTGGCTCTCTGCATTTTTCACAAGCTTGGGGTTTTCTATTCTTACTTGACTCCTACTGGAAGAGTAAATCTCAAGAGGTAACTCTGATAACCCATAAACACAGCACAGTTCTCAATCATTAGTACAGCATGGAAATTCAATTTTGAGAGGAAAAGAGAAAATAGAAAACTAACTTTGGGGTTGCTCCAGTCCTCCATGAAACAAGTAATCCTGCTAATTACAGGAAATCTTCACATTTAAGAGAGCTTGAATACAACGTGGTTTCTATCTCATTTTCGCAAACTGTTCTCCAAACACTCATTACCAGTCATAAAAACATTGCCATAGTTACTACTTTTTGTAGATATTTTGAGATTAAAATCATATAAAAAAAAGAACAGCATGTATTTCCCTTGTTATTTTATTTGAATATATTCTATAAAATAAGAACATCACCATTTTTACTGACTTGAGCAGGCACTGTCTTTTGACATAAAAGCAATTAAACAAAGTCATATTTCTAATGCATTACTTCAAAATTCAACACCTGAACTTTTGGCCAACTTGTGCAATGAAACCTCTGCATTTAAAGTCTGTCTCTGATTATCCTAGTAGTTTATGCATTCTAAAACACATATCTTTGTATTGTCTACATTTATTTTTACTATGTTCTCTCTCAGACACTACTGGTCCTTAGTTTATGTTATTGAATTATTCCAGGTAAGTATTTGATATTTTATTTTCAGCCATATGTGTCTTTGACTTTCTTCAATGGCATGTTGAAAGAAGCTTTGAGATATTTAATCAAAACTTAGAAAAGTGAAGATTAAGGGGTTTTTTGCATTTGTTTCTTGTCTAAGTTATTGTTTGTCAAATCTAAGGGCTCTTAATTCAGTTTCAAGTATTAACATCATTTTAAATCACAGAACCATAGAATGGTTTGAGTTGATAGGGACATTAAAGATAATCTCATTCCAACCCCTCTGCCATGGACTAGACCAGGTTGCTTGGAGAATATCCATCCAACCTGGCCTTGAACACCTCCAGGGATGGGTCATCCACAGCTTCTCTGGGCAACCTGTTCCAGTGTCTCAGCACCCTCACAGTAAAGACTTTCTTCCTAATATCTAACATAACCCTACCCTCTTTCAGTTTAGATGTTTCCTCTTGTTCTATCACTACCTGCGCAAGTCAGAAGTCCTCTCCAGCTCTTCAGGCACCAGAAGGTGCTAAAAGGTCTCCCCAGAGACTTCTCCAGGTCTCAGTCGTTCCTCATAGGAGAGGTGCTCCATCTCTCTGATTGTATTCATGATCCCCCTCCAGCCTTGCCCCAGCAATGTCAGTGGTTCCAGAGCTGGATGTGGTGCTACAGGCTGGGTGTCAAGTAGTACTGTACTGGAGACAGCAGTAGAGTGGGAGAATCTGTATCAAACAGCTTTTTCAGGAACTGGGGACCAGCAGTAGATCAACTATCAGAATTCATGAATTCTATAGAAAGATAAATTACCTACATATCCCCATGTCTATAATTGCTTGTTAGCTGGAAACCTTTTACAATACACGGGGGTAGCTGAAAACCTTTATTGGCACATTAAACTATTTTTCATTAAAAGTATACTTTTAGTGAAGAAAAAGAAAATTTTATGTACGAGATGGTTCTGCTCCCAAAGTATTTAAGTAGTGATTACTCCCTTTTATCTAAAACAGGTGGTTATTCCCAACAGATGGCACTGCAGAAGACATGCAATTTTGAAAGTAATAGTGTAAGTTATTTCTTAGAAAGTCAAAGAGAAATTGCCTACCCTCTTCATGCCATCCTTGCTGTGATGAGACACCAGATTCAGCCTTCCACCTCCATCCCTTTGCCTTCTGTCATCTTTGTTAGATGTACTCCAAAGGAGCTTTTTATTATTTTGACTGCTAAGTTAGCATACAAAACACTCTCATTGCAAGCCAGGACATCAGATACAGTTTAATAAAGCTTTTCCATATTAACTTCAAATTAAGTCATTCCATTGTCAGAAGTGAGTTTGCAATTTAAGGAAGCAGTCATTTAGATAAATAAAGGGTTTATTCTGAATCACCTAAAATAAAGCTTTCTATTAAACAGTTCAATCATCTAAAGAAAAAAAAATTGAATTATTGTGATAATGTATTCAGGCAGGTTGATTTCTTTTTTTGAGAGGGTGTAATTGAAATATATTTTGGTTTGTACATTATAGGCAATTTTCATTCCCTAGATATCAGTTTCCATTAATATGTCGGACATTGCAATGCCTTTTACTGTTTGCAGGACAAGCAGGTCTTTATTAAACCTACTCAAGAAATCTGAAGTCCTCTCTATCCATGAGATACCATTCTTTCACTTTCATTACCATTCAAACAGCAAGAGCTGAGAGCAGTTTCACTGGAATATTCTTGAACAAGGAGGCTGACTCTTAGTTTCAAGAGAACATATATTTCTAACTTGAAAACATGAGATAGTATTTTCACAGCACATAGGAGTCTGAGAAGAAGAGTCTGACATACAACAGAATAATATGAAATATAAAACTCTTCCAAGACAATCAGAAATCCAGAGGGGCTTGATGGGAAATAGGTTGCCACAGGGGTCAAAAGGAGGTCACTGCTCAGCTGAAATTTTTGTTGGAAGGGATAAGACAAGGTTGTGTTGAAATTTTGAGATGTAAATCTTGAGTCCTGAGTAAGACTCCCCAAAGTTTAAAAAAAACCACAAAAAACCCCAAACAAACCAAAACAACACAAAAACCACCACCCAACCACCCCCAAAATCCAAATAAACAAGCCTAGACTAAACAAAACATATACAGAAGCCTTACCAACTTACTCAAAAGTAATTGATGAATATTTGCTAGCAATAAAGTGTTAGCAGAACAAAAGCTTTTACATTGGGTTGCTTTAGGTTTTTTATCAGACATATGTACCCAAGATCATATGTACCCTAAATCTTTCCTGACAACATTTTCTGTGCATAGCAGTCCTGATAAATTTTGTGTTCAATAAGAAACTTGGTATTTGCTAAAACACAATTGTGTCCTTTCCTATAGTTGAGAAAGTGTCTATTAATTCAAGATTAGAAACAATTCAAAAAACCTGTCAGGTTCAAGAGTGTTAACCCTACATTATATCATCTCAAACTAGTTTTACAAAGGAAAATTGAGACACCTGAATCATGAAGTGTGGTTGCACAGAAGTGATGATGCCAACAGAAAAAAAAAGCTTCACAAAGACTTTTGTCACATATATATTTCATCAGTCAGTCAGTTCTACATTAATTTTTAAGCAGTCACTGCTTGCCCTTCCACAGCATTTAGAGTAATGAATGCAAGGAGCAAATAGAGAGGTAACTCATAAGTGCTTTTGACAACTCTAATTTTCAAAAACCTGATCTAGTCATAAATGATAACTACTGTGAACAGAGCTGCAAGGTCAGGGTGTCCAGGTGCTACCATCTTAACTGACAGCTTCATCATCCTTCCTCATGTTTTGGTGGTTTTGGTTTGGTTTATGGCAATTCAAATAAAGAAAAAGCAGTTAGTATCAGAATTACAAAAGCACTTATTTTATGCAAAAATCTATGCTTAAATTTTAAAAATATAAAATGTGTATCCTATATTTAATAATGTATCTCATATATAATAACTTTGATATAAATACCTAACTCTAACTTTTTATAACTTTTATAGTTATAAAAAATATTACAACTTCTTTAAGCAGTCTTCTAAATTCTTGTCTGTCACTCTTTCTAAAATAAAAGAAAATTACCATGCAGTGTCTACTGTGTGTTTCTGAATAAGTCATGTGTGTTTTAGGGTATCTGTGCACTTTCAAGCTATCTATAAGTACCAGACAATAATTTCCCTGATCCCTTTGCCTAGAGTACTTGTTAAACTACATGTGTTTTCAATTATCCAGCTGTTAGGGAACAGGCTTGGAATATCTGCATCTTAGAGGAAATTTTTGATTTGTTCAGCTTTTGATGCCTAAACATGTATGTATTATTTATTCTTTCCATATCTTATATCTGTATTGCAGTAGAGTTGAGGTGAAAAAGACCTTAAAATTTGAAGAATATTACTATGGTGTGGTTATATTCTTCACAGGAATCCTCACACCAGAACACTTAGAACCAATGTTGAACCATTGTCTATATATTTTCCCTAATAACAAATCAAACTAACTCTTTCAACTCTGAAATTTACTTAGTGACTGGAATTAGAAATACTAACACCACATCATTAAGCTGACAGCTGAAGAGCACTGCAGTAGCATAAAAAAGAAAGAGTTCTTTTTATTTCAAATCTCTGGTGTATTGGAACCTTGAAGGAAAGACTTTTCCTGAGAGCATTTATTTTTATTTAATTCGGACATATTCAGGAGCCAAAGCCACTAGTGGTTCTTATTTAAATAATCCAAAAGTCTCCACGTTGACAAGGCAGCAGGACCACAGACACCATGAGAATGACCACCTAATGCTTTGCACAGCATGTGAGGGATTCTTTGTGTGAGCACCAGCCAAAAGTCTGGCTGTGGTTTACCTAGACTGAGACAACTTACTTGCAAGACTGATAATTGCTGGGTGAGGTACTTTATGGAGAATTTTAGACAATAATCAGATTTGCAACAGAAATCAAATGAGATTTGTATTTTACTCTCATATATATAAGAACTGCCTTGTGGAGAAAGTCTGCTGGCTTTAAGTCAGGTGAGAGAAGAAAGAAGTCATATGATAGAATTGCCAGTGCATTTGACTAATATTATATTCTTCCGTTTGGAAATATGTACAAAACACAATTTTGCCTCTTATTTCAAAACAAACTAAATTCATGGGGGAAAACTCTGTTAAAGCCATGTGTTGCCTCTGAAAACATTGACTTAATTGCAAGATTAAGTCTGCAATCCTGTGATCCAAAATTACACAGGATCACTTAGCAGCATTAGGGATT
This sequence comes from Vireo altiloquus, assembly GCA_013396875.1. Taxonomy (NCBI): domain Eukaryota; kingdom Metazoa; phylum Chordata; class Aves; order Passeriformes; family Vireonidae; genus Vireo; species Vireo altiloquus. The sequence continues at coordinate 50,756 of VZRF01007205.1, forward strand.
GTGATGTGTAAAACAAGTGGTAATGTAGCATGACTTACCACTTGTAAAAGCCTTTGTAGACGTAAGATCATGTAAGATAATCAAGCCACCACTACCAGACACTTTAGGGTCATAGGACTGCTAACAACATCAGCCCTGTCAGCATTTGATGTCAGCTGTTGGTGAGATGCCAGACCTACTGCAGGGGTCACAAGCAACCTGAAAGCAGCCGTAGCACACCTCCTGTGTGTGAAAACTGGCAGACATGAGCACTGTCCAATGTGGAAAAATAACTGTTAATATCTGACCTGGACTACATGAAAAAGACAAAAAAATGCATTCCTGTGACATGTTCTGGTTATCACATCTACCTGTGCTATTGGATCACAAATAGTCAGTCAAAAATTAACCCATGAACTTCTGTGACAGTCCTCTAAGCTAAGTTACACAGGTATGTTTTGAATAATTTCTTAGAATCATAAAATGCGTGGGGTTGGAAGGTCCTTTAAAGGTCATCTAGTTCAAACCCTCAGGGACGTCTTCAGCCAGATCAACTAGTTGAATGGCTAAAAAACATTCAACCTGATTTGAATGTTTTTCAGGAATAGGGCATCCACACTCTGGGCATCCTCATCACAAAAATCTTCCTGATGTCTTGTCTGAGTCTACACTCCTTCAGTTTAAAATTTCCTCTTTTCCTGTAACTGCAGATCCCTGTAGGTTACTTTAGTAAATTGTCCTTATCTTTTCTTTAAACCCCATTTATGTATTGAGAGACTGCAATTAGATTTCCCCAAAGCCTCCTCCAACTCAAGCATCTAACAGAACTGAATGCATATCAGATACTTCATATTTGCTCTGCATATGAACAAATACAGGTTTGAAAGACAAAGAACTAATTTCCCAAGCTACTTCACGTCTGAAGCCAGCACTCACCCTGATAAAAGTGAGCAGGAACAACTACTAATCCTGTCAAATACCACTGCACTAAATAAGCCTTATTTCAACACGAGCAATTAGGCAGGTAAATTTGTAAACAAAACAACCCTGCTCCAGCAGAGCAGATGTATGGCCCATGTCCAAACAAGCATTCAATACAGCCACGATGATCTTCAAATTTATTCCTGGTCTGACCATTTTCAAACCCAAACAAACTAGCCAACTGTCCAGATAGGAAAATGAAAGTTCGCTATGGAAATTTTACATTTTGCATGGGTCCTAGAAAAAACTAATTTAAAGGGGAAAAAAATACAACCAAAGCTGACTAGTTTTTTTTCTAATGGGGAAACTATTTGTGATGTATTTGTTCCTTTTTTATTCCCTAACTCCTTGTTTCCTTTTTATATTTTGCTGCAGAAAAATCAAGGAAGGGGAAAAAGGGGCTGAGAAATCAATGAAAAACATAAGAAGATGTGTTTCAAAATTCTATTATTTAAAAAATAAAAATTTATTTTAGAGAAAATATAAATGAAATTAAAATTTTACTAGGTCTTCAAGTAATTTATCTGACATAATAAAATTGACTCGACATGGCTAAATGATCTAATCAACACATGCATACATTTATCAGTATGTCTGTGTATATGTTTATCTTTACATACACCCAGACAATGTATAGCTCCATATGGATGGATTATATAATTCATTCAGGTGTAATTTGTGTGGTTTTCCTGACAATGACAATACATCTGGATAGGTAGTGAAGTTCTGATTAAAGTGGTGTAAAATCAAGTCACAGGACAACACCATTAATGTGAATGGAAGTTTTTGAAAGGTGCAGAATGCAATGTGGAAAGTAACCATTCCTTATCTCTAGCCCTACTATTACTGGATGAAATTTTGGTCTATAAATCACAGGGCCATACTCACATTTTACAGCCGCAAGTTACTAGATTTTTACCAAAAAAAATCAAAAAAATTTTGCATGGGTACACTAACTTGTCTCATGAAAGATGCAATTTCAGGTGGCAGATTAAATCTTTTTCCTATGGAGAATGTAATTGCTGAGAACAAGCTGACAGAATGTTTGCAGAGAGTTTTTCACTCTCATAGTCAGTCAAATAAAAGAACTGTTGCATTCCTGGGGTGTTTTTCTTCTCATGAAGTTTCCTATCAAAGGGAAAAATGAAAAAGGCTCTACGAAATAGAATTAAATAATTCTCCAGGCAATTCTGTAAAAGGTGTTTATCTCTTTTGATTCCATGTTCTTTATTCTGGATTTACTTTTGTATATAAGGCTCAAAAAAATCTCCTAGCATCAAGTGGCCTAATGTACACTGCTTCAATAAATATTTTCCTTTCCTTTTAGTTTAAACTATGAGAAAAATACCATTTTCTTTCATTAAAAAAAAAAAAAAACAACAAAATAAAACAACAACAAAAAAAACCACTAAGTGGACACTTTGCCTTCTTCACATGTACATGAAAGGGAATTGTGATACATGAACTATGATCATGCCACCAGCAATTCAGGAAGGGGCATATATCAGTTCCATTTCAGGTAACAGCATCTGCTTTTGTCCAGCAATATGAGAAACCCAAACTGCCCATGCTATGGTAGAGAAAGAACTCTAAATCCCCACCTTCTGTTAATATAGAAGACCTAGAAGCATCACAGACAGTGGACATTCCATCAAGTAGCACATTTAGAAAATGCATAGAATCTCAAGGAAGTGATCTTAGTCATTTACATGCTTTATATTTTGAATATGTTTAGAAGAAAAAAATATTAGGATACCAAAACCCATTATCTGGAATCCACAACTTGTTGAAATAACTACTCACAAAGATGCAGAGCTGTATGAATAAAAATGAGGGAGAAGAAGAGTGGGCATGCAGGATAATAAAACAGCTAAAACAAATCACATGCCAGCAATGTAGCTAAAGTATTGATTGTCAACATGAAAGAAAAGTGACCCTTTTTGAAGCTATTGAGGCCACTTCAGCTTTACCTAATTGCCCATAAACTCTGTTTGTGGCAGATGAGAAAGATGGTTCATTGCTCAGCAAAGATTATGGCATAAGCAGGAGCAAGTAAAACACTGTGTAATTTGAAATATCTTGAGCTTGAAAAAGAATTGACAATTAAAGAGTATACTTTGAATAAATTTTAAAGCAAGGATAGAGACACCATCTTGCTAAAATTCTAGAGCATTTTCTCCCAGCATTCAGAGTTTAAAAAATCACTTCTTCCACAATGTTACAAGGCTGTTCCAAGACATCTCTATTTCTGTAATTCCCTGACCCCTCTGTTATTACCACCCTACCCAAAGGTTTGTTTGGGTTTTTTTTTGAAATGTGTTTTTATACTTTGATATTTTAGAAGTCTGCTGACTACAGGACTATTAAAATGCATTGGATCTGAAAGAATGCAAAGGCAACAGCAAGCACTGCTGTCCCATCCTGGGAAGGTCAGTCATGATAAATGGGCACTAAATTCCTACAGCAATACTTTTCAGTTCTGCTGTATCAGCTCCTTAAACTATTTACAGGAGAGATGCTTCAGAGGAGACAGAGCTGTAGAAAAAGTACACCCAGGCAGCACAAAAACACCTTTACCGTGCAATAGTGACAAATTCCCTCACAGTGAGAGGGATGTCCTCAAAAGGGGAAAAGTCTGAGCAAGTTTTATTTTTCAGGGGCTTGGAGAAATTGGTCTTACTATGGCAGACCTCACTTGGAAAAAGTAATGGAATGCACATGGAATATACCCCTCTGGAAGAGATAAAGAAGGAGGTGGCTGGCAGTAGTCATATGCACAGAAAATATGAACATAATAAGAAGGAAAGACACTGTGACTATCTAAGAGAGACTTTTGACACTTGCTCTACTGTAAAGAATGTTGTGCCTTTACATTTTTATCAAACAATTTTTGTCTTAGTTTCAGTCCTTATTAGTTTCAATAATGTAGAAGATTGTCTTCTCTTGGCGGAGCAGACTAAGGGGAAGGTAAGATTTTGATGGGATTGAGAGCATGGTAGGATCTAGTGTGCACCACGAGGCTTCTGCACCATGTACTTATCACCAGGGTTTTCTTCAGCTTTAGGAGTGGGAGAGGAGGTATAAGGCAGAGTGCCTGGCAGAGAGGGCTGTGAACAAACGGGTGCTGCTCAGGAACATGTATTGCGGCTCCCAGTGCTATGCCAAAGACCTGGCTGGAACTTTTCGAAGACAAACACTGCTCTTTGACTCAGGTTTTAATCTTGACCTGAATCTTTGTTTCAAATTTTAATGCATGAAGGGATGCATGAGTATGATCACAGTGAGTTTACCCAGTCTTCTTTGAGAAGATCATGAACTTAAAGTTTCAAATGCATTTCTCCCTCTCCACTTAAAATATCTGAAAATGAAAATGTGGCGAAATGAAGTGTCTTTGTTTCTTCTTCACAAAAATCATAGAACTTCATGTTTATATTATATTCTTTTTCATGAATGTTGATAATCTGCAATTATCTTATTAAAAATTTTTAAAAAGTCAAATTTATACAAAAGAAAATAAAGGTTTGCGAGTGGATTTGGGTTAAAAAATATTTTTTCTTTACAAAACATATAGAAGCATCAACTCAACTTGTGCAAGCAGATGTTTGCATTGATCCTTTCAACCAAAAGTCTTATTGTCCATAACTCACTGTCTCAAATACCTCCTCCCTTCTTAAACAGACATTTCAGCCAAGGCATCATCAGTAAAGGGTTGGCATCATCAGTAAAGGGTATCAAAAAGCATCACAGAGTGCTTTCTCACAGGTGAAGGATGAAGAGACAAAAACTTCTTTCTTTACACTAAAATTTTCCAGATTTGTAGACATTTCCAGGTTTGAAAGTAAGAAGTCTTAAATTGATTTCTGCTAAGTGGACATTAATTTGATGGTGCAGCTATTTGCCTAACTGAAAAATTGATGGTCTGCAAATAGTTGCAAATTTTCTCTCAACTTCTCTTTCACCTTATTAGAAAGGCAAGAAAGCTGAGAAAAAGTCATTCTTCAGTAAAATTGCATCTTCCAGAGTAACTCAGACGTGGAATTTCAGGCATAACAAATTAGAAACAATCCTGTTGAGAGTAGCTATCATGTCCAGATCACCCCAGATCCTGAGCTCTGCCAATGTACAAAACAAGTAATGTACATAAGAGAACACAGAAGTGTTCTCATTACCAAATCAATATAGCCAATGGATGAAGATTTCTAACTTTAAAATTAATGATGGAAAGCCACATCATTAACTTGGAATGAGATTTTCTATGATCTGTAGTCTCAAGCTAGTCTTCGAATATACATCAATATTTGTGAAGAAAAGCTGACGGCCAGTATATAAATTTTAACTCATTATAGATACATCCACAAATAAAAAAGACTACTCTTTTTTGACTTTTTCAGCATGGTAAAATACATATGAGCTACTCCTATTTCAGGTAAAATGAATACTCAAAGAAGACTTTGACTAATAAATTGCTATTTCCTTTCATTATGACATGGAGTTTTTAACATTATTTTGTTGTAAATTAATACCATTAGATCATTACCTGATAAAGAAATTACGCTCATACTTTAGCCCATTTCTTGCACGGAGAAATAGAAATATTTTTGAGCAAATGTAATGTCCTAACAAAAAATTTATTTTTGTTTTAGCACCCATAAAATCAGTGCATTCAATCAGTTCAACCATAAAGCTTTTTTAAAAAAAAGAAGACGAGACAGATGCATAGAGGACTGTCCTTGCATATGTAAGGAATTGACAAAATCAGAAGCAATTTTTAATGCTGAAGTCACATTTAAGCTCCATTCTTCAATCCCAAAGAAACTACTTTGAAATTAAGATGTATTAGACCATGAGGACCCAAAGTAGTCACCGGGAAATGAAATCGCTGTCTCTGAGTTATTAATATGTCACTTTTCTTTAATGCAATTCATTTAATGCTTTTTTTTATATACAAAAGTTGAAATAATCCCATAATTCAGTTAAAGGAATAAAAGTACAGCAGTTCCCAGCTATAAAGTAAAGGACTTAAAGAAGTATCAGGAGTTTAAAAGTTCACGACCTTCATTGCATTTCTGAAGCTGGCACAAAATATACTTTTATCTAACTGACCATAATTACTTCAGGGTTTTTCATTTCAGTTTTGGTTCTTGCATGATTTCACTGTGGCACCACCCTTCCACAAAAATTTTATGTGTTTACATAATTAGATCCTAAAGCTTTCAATGCCAAATATAGAAAAAAAAAAATGCAAATACGTCATACAGATTTACATCTATTAAAGACCGAGTTAGAATTTGGATATGCTTTTCACCTTATAGCTATTAGAAAGATTCCATATTCTATGTTAAGAAATTGCACTGTAATTTGTCAATGGTTTATTGAGCTCTGCATGAATTCTAGAGATAAATGTGAAGACCTACAGCAGTGGGAGTTGTACTCCCTCTTCACTGCCTGATGGAAACAAATGGGAAAAAAATAATACATTCAGTTCCAAAAACAAGAAAGAAGGAATGGAGCTGAAGTGAACTATTCTTGTCAGATTTTGATACTATAAATTTCAAGAAAAAGCACCTTCATCTAAGCCAGCTATCAGTAAACTATCAGGGGAAAAATACTATAAAGATCTATTGCAGTAGATAGCTTCCTTTCTCCCCTCTTCAGGAGACATTAATGCAATCCCCAGTGCCTGATCCTAAAAGTATTGGGGAAACAGAGTCATGTCACTGACTTGAGTTTCTCACCATAAGCCTAATAGGAAACTGATTGAGTCAGGGATACATTTCCCATCTCCAACCACTATCCTTCCCTTCCCTTGGGCAGAGGCTAAAACCAAAACTGTGTGCTACAGCCTCCCAGGGACTGAGAAGCCACGGCTAAAATCCAGAAAGGCAAGCAGCACCATGATCTTCAGGTCATGCCCCAAGACACCCAGGAGAACACCCAGCACAGAAAAGACGCAACTGTGAATAACTCTGCAGTAAGAACATTGAAGTTATATTCGTGAGGATTCTCCTTAAAAACTGTATGGCTTTCACTGTTACTTCTCCTCACTATTCAGCCACTTTTCTGCATAAGGAGATTATCTATTAGCCCTTTAATGATAATAATAATAATTATAATAGCCAAGTAAGGCAGTGAATTAAGGCTCTCATAAAGCAGTACCATTATGTAGGAATAGTTTAAAATAAATTACACTTATTCAGTTCAGGAAAACCAGAGGTTAAATCCAACTCTTCACTCAGTCCACTCTGGATCCTCTACAGATTCAACACTTCTGCTAAACTAATTCACCTTTCTGATGAGCAGCAGCAAAATTCTGGTGTCTGGAAGGAATCCTTGCTGACATGGCTGTTTCATGCAGGGTATGTAGCCTCAGGACATAAAATGAAAAGCTTGCCTGCTCCAGGTTTACTCTACAGAAGTAAGATTTCTGCAGGTCACTCTGCAGTAAAAGTTGGGCAGTTCATGGATGGTTATCTCTTATGGAGAAATAAGTGTCCTATGCCACACTTAGGGAGAAGAAGAGACAAATAGGCATTTACCTCCCAGAGCTGACAGGCGGTGATTCAACGTTTGCTCTATCTTGTTTGTTTTCACAAAATGCTGTAACACACAGTGTAGGCCAATTTTTCTACAATGTTGTCAGCAATTAGCAAGATGACAGTCAAGCCCAAAAGTTACACCAAATGACATCCAAGAATAGATAAAGAAGCAAAGAGTGAAGTCTTATGTGTAGAAACTTCTTGCTAATCAGGACTGAGAAACAAAACAACAAACCCAAAGCATTCTCAAAAATAACAACTTATAATTTATGTACTAGAGCTTCAACTTGGTCAAAAAATTCCAGGCAACCTGTTCATGAGTAGAAAAAGTGTGTCAGCCCTCCCCGGTAAGAAGGGATCCTGAGCATTCCCCAAGTTACACAAGAGGCTTCTCTCACAAGATGCCCTGTTCTGTTATGCTAATGTACCCCAGTTCTGTTTCCCTGCTCAACCACTGCCCCATGTCCCTCGGCCACCCCCATCTGTTTCCCCATTGGCTCCCATATCCATACCCTTTGTACTTCCCCCATGTCCCCTGGTGGTTGGCCCCAGATGTTCTCTCCACCCCTACGATCCCATACTTAACCCTGGACCCTACCCACGAGTCTTGTGTTTACCCCTGGAACAGTTCAGGAGGGCAGCTGGAAAAAACATCTCTGAAAATCAATGCAAAGATACTTCCCTACTCTTTGCCACTGACACAGATGCTTCCGGAAGGCTGTGGCAGCATATCACCCACACCGAACCGCAACAAAAAAGTATAAAGTGAAAGTATGTGGTGTGATATGAATAACAATCTGCTCTGGTTTCTTACCCTGTGACAATCTCAAGTATAACTTATTGTGTATATAGCCTGAAGTAAATATATATTCAGGAAGGACTAGGAATGAAGGACATGAGACTTTCCCCTCTCCCTCTTTGTGTATCGGTAGATCTGATTTTCTGTACATATTGTGGAGAGCACCTATTAAAAGGCTATGAAGGCAGGGATTCCATCTGCTCAGATAAATCTTTCTCAAAGGAGAAAAGAGTGGAAGGAGAAATGTTGGGGCAATGCCACACTGGCCTTGGCATGGCATTTGCAGCTGCAGTGTCCCTGGAGCTGTGGGCTTTGTAGTTTTCTCAAACCTAACCCGAAGCATAACCTGAAGTGTAGCCCTAAACCTAAAACTAGGTGTAACACTAGACCTAGAGGGTGCACTAAAGGCCCATGAGGGTAAGGCTTGTGGCAAAGAGAAATATGTGGAGAAAGAAGTGTTGGGGTATTACCGTTCTAATCTTGGCACGGCCTACACAGCTGCACTGTCCCTGCAACTTTGGGCTTTATAGTTTTCTCAAGCCTAGCTCTAAGCATAATCCTAAGCACAACCCTAGTTGAAACACTAAGCCTAGGCGGAGCACTAAAGGCACACAAGGGTAAGACTGGTGTCACAGAGAAAAGGGTGGAGAGAGTACTGTAGGGGCATTGCCCCTCTGGTCTTGGCATGCCTTTTCCATTGTCAGTGACCCTGGACTTCTGGCCTTAGTGGTTTTCTGAAATGTAACCCTAGGTGAAAACCTAATGCTAACACTAGGCGAAACCCTAAGCCAAAGCGGAGAAGACAACATGGCATTAGGCTGGTGCGAGTGACAAACAAAAAGGACGGAGAAAGTTTGGGGCATTGCCACAATCTCCATTTCATACCTGTTCCATTGTCAGTGTCCCTGGAGCATTGGACTTTCGGGTTTTCTGAACCATGACCCTAGGCGTAACCCTAACCCTAGCACTAAACATAGGCTCAGCCATCAATAAGGCATTGTATAAACGCAAGTGCCAAGGAGAGAAGAAGGAGCACGTTTGTTTTTCACGCCTTGACATACCCTTTCCATTTTAGTGTCCCGGGAGGTGTGGGCTTTGTGGTTTCCTGAACCCTAACCCTAGGCGTAACCCTTACCCTAACCTTAGGCAAAACCCAAAGCCCAGACTCGGCCTAAAATATGGCATTGTGCAAAGATGAGGGCCAAGGAGAAAGGAAGGGGTACGATTGGGACAGAGTATTGCTAGTCTAGACATGCTCGTCCCATTATCAGTGTTCCTGGAGGTGTGGGCTTTGTGGTTTTCTGAACTGTAAATGCAGACCCTAACCCTAGGTGAAATTCTAAGGCTAGGCTCAGTAAGCGATATGCATTAAAAACAAAAAAGTGCCAAACAGGAAGGAAGGAGCAAGTTAGGAACGCTGTTTCCCTCGACTTGCAAAGCCTTTTCCAAATTTTCTGTCCCTGGAGCTGTGGGCTTTGTGGTTTTCTGAACACTAACCCTAAGCATAACCCTAACCCTAGGTGGAGCACTAGAAGCACCCAGCAGTCAGACATGCACGAAATATAAAAACTGTAGACAGAGCAATATTTTCAGAGTTCTGTGCTAGTTTTGGCATGGGTTTTGCAGCTGAAGGGTCCCTGGAGCTGTGGGCTGTGTTCCTTTCAAAATCCTTACCCTAAGTGTAACCCTAATCCTAGCTGGAGCATTAAGAAACCTGGGGGTTAGTCATGTGCAAATTTTAAAAAGTGTACAGAGAGCAATATTTGGGGCAGTTCTGCGCTACTTTTGGCATGCTGTTTGCAGGTGAAGTGTCCCTGCTGCTATGGGCTTTGCGCCTTTCGATACCCTAACCCTAAGCATAACCCTACTGCTAGGAGGAGCACTAAAGCCATGCAGTGGATGTGGCATGCGCCAGATATAAAAAGCGTAGTGGGAGCAATATTTTGTGCAGAACTGTGCTAGGTTTGGCATGACTTATGCAGCTATAGTGTCCCTGGAGTTGTGGGCTTTATTGTTTTCAAAACACTAACTCTAAGTGTAACCCTAACCCTAGACCTAGACGGAACACTAAAGCCACCGAGTGGGTAAGGCATGACCCAAATATAAATGTATAGTGGGATCAGTGATACGTTAGTTGTCGCATGACATTGGAAGCTGCAGTGTCCCTGGAGCTGTGGGATTTGTGGTTTTCTGAATCCTTAGCCTAAGCATAACTGCAGCCCGAGGTGGAGCAATAAAGACACCCAGGGGTAAAGCACACATCAAATATAAAAAGTGTAGTGGGAGACATGATGGGGCAGTACTGTGCAGGACTTGTCATGGCCTTTGCAGCTGCAGGAACCCTGGAGCAGTGGGCATTGTGGTTTTCTGAACGTAACCCTAGGCATAACCCTAACCAGGCTGTAGACAGAGCCCTAAAGGCACTCTTGATAAAGAATGTGGCAAATAAAAATACTGTAGGGAGAGTAATATTTGGGGCACCGATGAACAAGTTTTGGCATGTCATTTACAGCTGCAGTGTCCCTGGAGCTGTGGGCTTTGCTGTTTTCTGAACCCTAACCCTAAAAGTAACCTTAAACCTAGGCGGAGTAATAAAAGCCGCCAGAAGTAAAGCACACACCAAATATAAAAAGTGTATTAGGACCACTTTTGGGCCACTGCCCCACAAGTTTTGGAAGAGAGTTCGAGGCTCCAGTGTCCCCTGAGTTATGGGCTTGGTTTTTTTCTGAACCCTAACACTAAGCATAAGTATAACCCTAGCCCAAGGAAGAGACCTAAAAACACGGAGCGGATGCAGCATGTGCCAAATAAAAAAAGTGTAGTGGGAGCAATATATGGGGCAGGTATGTGCTATTTTGGCATGGCTTTTGCAGCTGCAGTATCCCTGGAACTGTGGGACTTGTGGTTTTCTAAACTCCTACCCTAAGTGTAACCCTAAACCTAGGTAAAGCACTAAAGGAACCCTGGGGGTGAGGCAAGTGCAAAATATAGAAAGTATAAAGACAGAATTATTAGGAGGAGTTATGTGCGACTTTTGGCAAGGCTTTTCAAGAGGCAGTGTTCCGGGAGCTGTGAGCTTTGATGTTTTCTGAACCGTAACCTTAAGCGTAATCCTAAACCTAGCCCTAGGTCGAGCACTAAAGACACCGAGTGGGTGTGGCATGCGCAAAATATGAAAAGTCTACTGGGAGCTATACTTCGGCGAAACTTTGGTGATGCGAAATTTTCAACAGGTCGTTTGCAGCTGCAGTGTTCCGGGAGCTGTGGGCTTTGTGGTTTTATGAACCCTAACCCTAAACCAAACTCGAACCCTAGGAAGAGCACTAAATACACTTGAGGGTGAGACATGCGCCAAATGTAAGAAGTCTAGTACGAGAAATATTTGGAGAATTTATGCATTACTTTTGGCACGGCTCTTGCAGCTGTAGAGTTCTGGGACCTGTGGGCTTTGTGATTTTCTGAACCCTAACCCTAAGTGTAACACTAACCCGATTTAGAGCACTAAATGCACCCGTGAGTCAGGAGAGCGCCAAATATAAAAAGTGTAAAGAGAGCGATTCTTGGGGCATTTATGCACAAGTTTTGGCATGGCTTTTGGAGCTGCAGTGTTCTTAGACCTGTGGGCTTTGAAGATTTCTGACCCCAAAGCCTAAGCGTAACCCTAACCCTAGGTAGAGCCATGAATGCAACCAGCGGTAAGGCATGCGCAAAATAAAAAAACTGCAGTAAGAGCAATAATCATGGCATTTATCTGGTACTTTTGACATGGTTTTTGCAGCTGAAGTGTTCTTAGACCTGGGGGCTTTACGGTTTTCTGAACCCTAACCCTAAGCGTAACCCTAACCCTAGGTAGAGGCCTTAATGCAACCTGGGGTCAGGAATGGTCCAAATATAAATGTTGACAGAGAGCAATATTTGGGGCAGTTTTGCACTGCTTTTGGCACGGGTGGTGAAACTGCAGTGTTTGTGGAGCTGTGGGAGTTGCAGTATTCTGAAAGCTAACCCTAAACGTAACCGTAACCCTCGGTCTTGCAATTAATGCACACTGGGGTCAGGAATGCGCCAAATAGAAAACTGCAATGAGAGCAATATTTGGGGTATTTATGCGCTAGTTTTGGCATGGCTTTTGCAGCTGTAGTGTTCTTAGGCCTGGGGGCTTTGTGGTTTTCTGAACCCTAACCCTAAGCGTAACCCTAACCCTAGGTAGAGCCTTTAATGCACCCACGGGTCAGGAATACGCCAAATAAAAAAAATTCAATGAGAGCAATATTTGTGGCATTTATCTGGTCCTTTTGGCTTTGCTTATGCAGCTGCAGTGCTCTAGAACTGGGGGCTTTGCGGTTTTCGGAAACCTAAACCTAAGTAAACGCTAAACCTAGGTAGAGCCTTTAATGTACCATGGGGTCCGGAATGCACCAAATATAAATGTGGAGAGAGAGCAATATTGGGGGTAGTTTTGGGATGCTTTGGGGACATCTTGTGGGACTGCATTCGTGGAGTTGTGGGCTTTGCGGTTTTCGGAAACCTAAACCTAAGTAAACGCTAAACCTAGGTAGAGCCTTTAATGTACCATGGGGTCCGGAATGCACCAAATATAAATGTGGAGAGAGAGCAATATTGGGGGTAGTTTTGGGATGCTTTGGGGACATCTTGTGGGACTGCATTCGTGGAGTTGTGGGCTTTGCGGTTTTCTGAACCCTAACCCTAAGCATAACCCTAACCCTAGGTAAAACATTTAATGTACCATGAGGTCAGAAATGCGCCAAATATAAAAGAGGAGAGAGAGCAATATTTGTGGCATTTATCTGGTACTTTTGGCATGGCTTTTGCAGCTGCAGTGTTCCTGAAGATTTGGCCTTTGTAGTTTTCTGAACCCTAAACCTAAGCGTAACCCTAACCCTAGGTAGAGCACAAAATGCCGCCTGAGGTGAGGCATGCACCAAAAATAAAAAGCATAGAGAGAGCAATATCTCGGGCGTTTATGCGCTAGTTTTGGCATGACGTTTGCAGCTGCAGTGTTCCTGGAACTGTGGGCATTGCAGTTTTCTGAAACCTAACCCTAAGCGTAAGCGAAACCCTAGGTATTGAATTTCATGCGCCCTGGGGTCAGGAATGCACCAAA
>VZRF01007206.1:0-12402 GCA_013396875.1 Vireo altiloquus
GTCTAACTTAACAAGAAAACTGTTTGATTTCTTAACCACTTCCCAGCTTGCCTCAAGCTGGGCTGCCTCAACAACATTATTTTTTGCTATTTATAATGATTTTCTTTCAGGCTATCACTGATACCATCATCTTTTCATGATGCTTTCATATCTGTATAATTTTGAAACATTAAAACATTAAAAAACCCAAACAACAAAAGAAAAAAAGAGCAGTATAAAGGCCCATAGCAATCTGCTCATGGAAGAACTGTAAAAGGCTGCCCACAAAAAATATGCTAATGTAATTAAGTTTTATGAACATACTATGTAAATTAAACTATGTCTGGAAAAATGCAGTACTTTGATAAGAGATACTACAGATGGATCCTTAAAAGTTTTTAAGAGAAATTTAAACTCTTACAAAAGTTTTAATTCCCCTTAAGTTAAAAGAAATTGTTTACAATTAACAATACAATATTAACATACTCAATAATATTGGATGCAGTGAGGAAAATAAATTATTAAAGACACAGTCACCAGTATTTGTGAAGGAATTGTGAGTATATCATTTTGTTAGTAGTTTTTTAAAGGGAAATTTTGTCATTAAAAGACAAATTATTCTGAATTTAGAGAGGTTTAAAAACCTTATGGAACACAGTTTGTTTGGTTATCCTGGCAAATACAAAAACACCTTCACTTAATTATCATAAACTTTCCTGAATTAAAGTTTGAGTCCAAGAAACAAAACCAGAGAATGACAGTACCAGCAATAAATGGACTGTGCAGAAAATCCCTGGTGTCATCTGTCTCCCTAGAAAAACTTGGTACTCCTGGGGTACACTACAGGGAAGTTCAGGCCATTGGCTATTGGTTGCCTCGTTAAGTGACTCTCAGTGGAGATGTAATGCAATTAGTATATTTAAAGAAAGCTAAATGGGACCCTGCTACAACTGGAACTGTTGGAAGTGCTTGAAGACAAGTTGTCTATTAATGATTCAATTACTTTATGGAGGAGGGTAGAATTAGGACTGGCTTATATATACCAGAAAAATCCTGTTTGAATGACTGACTTTTGAAAGGGTGGTGTTTTATTTTCAAATGTTTGACTGTTTTGGTTCTGCCATGATTGTTTATTATGTGTTTTATGTGCTATTTCTTACCTAGAACATAGCTGACTGCATCCTAACTGGGGTCTTAAGGTCTTCACCCATCTGTATCTCAGATTTGTGTTCTTAACTGTAGAATGAGCCCTTTTTCCTCACTCCAGAAACAATCACTTAGTAATATCTTCTTTCCCCTTTACCTGCTTCCTGCATTTGTACATAAGTACAGGGAATATTTTAGAATTTTCTTTTCCCGGGTGATGAATCTCATATATGATTGACTATGTTACTATGAACTATGACTGTTTTCCAAAGACACGTCAAAATGGATGTTTGATTGAAGATTTTAAGGACTTGTGTTCAGGTTCTGCTGAGACAACAATTAGAGCAGCTTTAAGTGGAAATCAAAAATAGAAAGAATAAAGAAATATTTATTATGTGAAAAAAATGATCACTCAAGAGATTTAGAGGATATATTCACAGCCCAGTTAAAAACAAAGTAATAAACACAAGCAGATTAAACCTCTTCTCTAGTGAAATTCACTTATCGTAGAACCAGAGAATCATGTTTGTGTTGAAAGGGACCTTTAAAGGTCATTTTGTCCAACTCCCCTTAGATGAATGAGGACATCATCAAATAGACCAAGCTGCTCAGATCCTCACCCAATCTGATCTTGAATGTTTCAAGGGATGTGACATCTACCACCTTTCTGTGAAACCTGTTCTACTGTTTTACCATCCCACTTTAAATAAACTTCTTCCTTATATCTAATCTTGATCAACACATTTTTAGTTAAAACCATTACCACCATGACATATTTGCAACCCCATAAAGGGAATGGGGAGGGTATATGACTTGTAATGATATTTAGTGCCACGGGAAACACCAAAATAACGATCTTTAGACCTTTAATGAATCAGATTATGTGCATTATGTGTATTAGCATGGGCACTAACAAAACTAAAGTTAAAAGATGGAGATAATCATAGCTGTTTTCCAAGAAGCAAGCAAATCAATGCCAATGATCAGGAAGGAATTCCTTCCCGCTCTGTACAGCATTGCAGCAGGTAGCTTTGCTGTCTTTCCCTGCTCCCTGCTATACTCAGAGTTAGGATGAATTTACAGATAGTTGATTTGCTATTGACCATACCTGAAAATTAGTTAGTATTTTGAATTGGTGGCACAAGTAATAATTTATTCTCCCAGAAACTTGAGTTGGAATGACTTGATAAATACTCTTTGGTCTGACATTTCTTCTGCTTTTCTGGTAGTCTCTGGAAGGTGATAACATGAAAGCTGATACAGCCTCTATCAAATATCTCTGAAATGTAGAAAGTCACTTTGACATGTCAGTGTTCTGGACCAGCAGTGGTGCTTCACACTAGTACCATACTAGGAAAAATGCAAATATATTATCAGAGAAGTTGCCATAGGAGCAATAGCTGGATGAAAGCCTTGAGTCATTACTTGTAAAAGTAGTGTAACAGAAATTTTAAGATGTAGAAGGCAGCATCAAAATCAGGATATTTTGGTTGGAGTCCATGCTCCTATGAACCTGCTGCAAATCTGCACTGTATCTATTCATGTCACAGGGTAGGCAGTTCCATTTGCAGTGTATACACACCTGTATTTCCAGGTGATTCACTCAGACTCAAAAACTGGGACTCTGTGTTCAGAGGATACAAAACCTTCCTGGAAGAAAATTCAATGTTATTTCTGCCAAGCTACGTTTATTCTGAGGACATGAAAAAAATTGGATACTAAGAAAGAAACATGATGACAGTAAAATGGCTTTTTTTTTTTTTTTTCACCTGAATTGTCCATTCTGAGTTTTTTGTGTCCAAAACTCTCTCACAATTAGGCAAACATACCCACATTCACAATGTGAAAGTAACTGAAATCAATACAATACACAGAGACCCATGGGATAGTTTGTGTAGGGAGATGGGCAGGTGTCAATTTACTTCTGATATTTGTAAGTCTAACAAGGGAACAAGGATTCTAATAAGCAGGATCAAAAGTGGAATGCAAACAAAACAGTCCTCCCCCCCAAAAAACAAAAAGCTGCAACAAACCCCCCAAGAAAATAACAAGTAAAACAAATTAGTATTTCATAGGACTGAGACTCCGACTTCAGCCTGTATTTAGTGAGAGCTAGAATCTTATATTCTCTGAGAGCAGTTTATATACCCAATAAACAGTCTTCTCTGCAGTGACTTCTGCTGGCCTGTGCCAAAGATGAGGAGAGTCCATTCCTGGTTCAGTGTGGTAACTTACCTGGCAGTAACAGAAAACTATTCATTCATCCATCTAGATCTTTCGCATTTCTGTTTCCATTCTTCTTAGCTAATTGCAATAAAAATAGGGTTCATGTTTCAATACTAGTTTCTCCACTGTAAGCTTGATGAAATATTGTCACTAATGAAAATGATTCTAAATTCTCACCAGTAAAACTGAATAGAACAAAATCTGGCAGTGCAATAAAAAAAATGTAGGATAGAATGAGGCATGTTGCTTACAAAGCAATTTATCTTTTATGACTTAACCCTATTTCCGGAGGTAATATACTGTTGCATTAGATCTATTTCTACACAAGCATTTTTCTTTCCTTTCTTTTCAATAAAAGGTGATTGCTAAGAAGTTGATAGAAAAAGAAAACCACTTTAGTTTTCTGCTAAGTATATGGTATCTGGTGTATATAGGACGTACTATATACTTTGAGGTTTTTTTTTGCTCATAGCTGCAGGTGTATAAGGACATGAATAGAAAATATTTGAAAGCCCATTCACCATTTCTTCCTTGCATTCAACTTTTTGTCTTCAAAGACCCATCTTCATGCAAGCAAGCAGCTTTTTCAACCTGTGTCTTGCCTTGAACAAAAATAAATGCAAAATACATTCTGATAAAAAATTAGAATTAATCTGTTACACTGTGAATAACATATGCCACACTTTACAAAATTGAAGAGTTTTTATCTTTTCAGTTCAAAGTGTTACTTTGAATCTCACCAACCCACCAATGGTTTTTATTATCAAGGTATTTTTTAACAAAGCTCTTTCACTGCTAAAATTTTAAAGCAACATTGATTTCACATAGAAGAATATTCCAAAACAAAAATTAGAAGTAAAAATTGTATTTTATCAACTATTTAAAATTGGAATTAGTTTCCTTTGCTATACCTCTATGATTTTTTCCTCACAGTCATTTTCTTCTCAATCATACAGTTTTCAATAATAAGATGCAGTCTGGTCTAGGTGGAAGACAGTTCCCAGAGAAAGTCCTGTTTACACCCAGTCCTTTAGACAGCAGTAAAATGTCTTCTTAGGGAATTGGGAGCATACTTGAATAACAGCTCCATTTATTAAGATGAACCTCGACACAAAAAAATCTCCACCTAAAAATCTCATCACCACACAAGAAGGCAAAATAGACTAAGAAATGAACTCCTAGTTACTACGAGCAGGCAGTACTGGGGACAGACAAGTCCTGGAAAGATTTGTGAAATTACTTGGACCTTTCTCATCCCTATCTGTCCCCAGTGTAAAGAGAGTACGTGCACTAGAATATGCTCATCATCAGTCACTACCTTCCCTGTCCTTCCAGTAGGATCAACTGAAAAAGGGAAGTGGCTTATTTGGATGCATCAGGCTGGTAGCTGTGGCATCAGAAGACCTTGATGCACATTCCCTGTAAAGCTGGAAGGATGGCAGTATTCAGAGCTGTGTCACATTAGCTACTTTCAGCCTGAGATATGGTTGGTGATGACCATTACCTTACTTTCTAAGAAGCTCAGCTTTCAATAAAGATCTTAATCCATACAATTATGGGGAGATATAACTTAAAGTAGCAAAATATGTTGCTGGAGCCTCAAAGGGCTAATTTTGCATTTTGTGTACAAAACAGTACAGATGAAAAATCATTGAATGCATGCTCAAAGAACCCAAAGTGAAATTATTCTATCTGATCAGTCATAAGTAACATAACTTTGGTCTGAGTATTTAAAATGACACTACTGGGAGCCCACACTAAACCAGTGGGTAAACTCAAATACTGAGAACATTCAAGAGGATCAGGATTTTTAAATAAATATTCAGAGAGCTGAAACACATGTTAACTTCATTCAATAAATTATTCATTGTTACTAGCTTTTTCAGCTCTCAAGATAAACAATCAGAAAATATTTTTTAAACCCACATTTGAAAGTCAGATCGGATAAGCATTTCCAAACAGAAACATTCAATCTTTTAGAATTGAAAACTAAACCAAACCAAACAAACAACTTCCCACCACCAAATTAACAAAAAAAGCCACCACATCTAACAAAAAAAAAAAACCCCAGTAATATTACCAGCATTATTAGCATTTATTATTGCTGAATGGACGAAAGTCCTAAAATTACTTCAAAAATAAGTGTGGCTGTCTGTCTTTTTAGATGCAGTGGAAGAGTTATCTCTACTGTGAAAAATTGATTTCATGTAAAGACACCATTCAAGGATTAGAAACATGGTAGCAAATGTGATATTTTGCTTTATGTCTGCTCTGCCATAAATTAGTAAGCACCACTAATGCAGTTGCTAAAGCATGTATTGTATCAGATTTTAAAATAGTGTGTGCGGCTGAGTAATTAAATGATACGACACATATTTATTTAAAATGCCATTTAGAAGTGTAACATCACTCCTAAAAAAATGGGGAGGAAAAAGAAAAAGCAGGAAAAATGTTCATGGTGCAACATACTGACATATACCAGGTTTGATGACAAAAATATTCAGCAGCATTTCTATAAATCAATTGAGCCATTCTGTTTTCAAATAATAATGTAGGAAGACACTATGTTTCAGGTACAACACAAGCAGTGCTGTAGTGGGCTCTTGCAGAGTCACACAATTTTTAGCAGAGCTGCCATTTCCACTTCAAAGTTCACTACTTTGTACAAAGTTCACTACTAGTACAGACTGGGATTATTTTAAATTCTCACCAGTTGTGAAGTCCAGCATGGGACTTACTGGGTCACATATATGAGGAAGATTCACTACTCATTGCCACAACAGGACAAAAACTAAATACACCTTAATGCACAATTAGTTAAACAGCCTAAGTGTCCACACACCATTATTGAAAATTAGGTTAAAAAAACTCCAAAGAACAACAGCACAATATAACATATTCTTTAAAACCATTCTGCTAGTCCCTTTAATAACAATAAGACAGGAATATCAGTAGAACAGTTTTACTTCCTAGTTCTGTGTCACAAGGTTAGCAAGAGGCTAGTTCTTGTCTCTCAGCAAGGGCAGGTCACTGTTCATTCCACTGCTAACTGCTAAATTCTCTTTCTTCCTTTCACTGCATTAGAAAGACAATGCATTTACCCACCCAAATGCAACTATAGCATAGTGCATTTAGGTGGTAAAACAGCAAGGAAGACACAGAGGTTGGGATTTGAACCTAGTGGAATTTCTCTGCTCTTTGCAGGCCACGCCAGTCACCCTGTGCTCCTGGAACAAGCTATGCATAAAATCACACCATGGCTGCCTACACAGAGAAGCCAGACAGCAACCAAAAACCAATGTGGTAGCAACAGCTCTTCTTCAAGGAAGAAAAACAGGGAGGAAGGAAGGGAGGTAGGAAAAGGAACCAGAAGCTTTATATTAAAATGAAGCAATGAAAAATGAAAGGGTAGCATGCCCTTAAGGTGCAAATGTGATGCATCACGGGTTAGGACAGGCTGGTGCCTTAGAGAGGAAAGAAGCGAACTAACTTTGTGTGCTGTCAAAGCAGACTACCAGCACTGCCATGAAGAAATATGGGGCTCTGGTCTGCATTAGTGCTTGGGTGTGTCACTTCCTCCAGGCTAATGACCGACTTTCAGCCCTTCACTGTCTCCTTGTACTTCGTGTCAGCCATGCTTAGATCCTGCCCGAGTGTTAGATCTATAAGTGATATTTGGAAGCACACCAACAAGAAGAAAAGTCCTACTTGACTTCAGGGTACACACTAAAAATGAAAGTTTAGTTCTGTAGTTTTTATTAATGATACAAAGTCTCCATGCTTATAGAGAGCTTATATTTTTAAAGTACTTATTTATAATTAATTAAGAAGATTATTGAGGAGAAGTTATTACAAAATTTGATTGCAGGGTTAAATCCAGTAAGAAAAGTTTGGAGTCTTGTATCTAAGCTTCAATTTGAAATCCATAAGCCTCTGTAACTGTAGTGGGGCAAAATATTAATAAGTTGAATTATAACTATATTCCATCTGTGATCCTATCCAATAGTTCCTGTGAAACAAGACAAACTGTAAAGCAGTAGCAATATTTTCTTTCCTTTCTTTTTCTTTCTGTCTTAAAATGTGTTTCTGAGTAGTGAGTAAAAAATCTGTAAACACATACCTCAGTAGGTGGATTTTTCCTTTTTTTTACCTGTGGATTTGCTGGCTTTTTGAAGTTTTTAAGCAGAGGTTCAGAAAACAGAGAAAATTTCCAGTATTCTGCTCTGATACCATCTTTGCAGCAATGACACAACTATCAGGAGTTCAGAATGGAACTTTTGTAAGGCTACTGTTTACTCATAGTGGATATTTAAATGTACGTATATACGTACTATTACGTATTTAAAGAAAATCATGCTTATTGTTTTGGTTGTCAGACATTTGAAAGCGACCAGGAAATCTTTTATGCTGTCTTGATAATCTCCTGTTAGGCAGATAAAAGACAAAAACCCCAATACCTAGAATTGACTCCTTGGTTTGGATTCCTGTTAGCCAGCAGCAATTTTAATGTAATTCTTACATTAAAAACCCCATTCAGCCAGAACATAAAAATATAAATAAATGAATAATTTCCAATTGCTCAGCTGTTTCAATTTAATAGATCAGGAAGAATACCAAATCATCAGCAGCATTACTCATGATTGCATTAGGGACTCCCGTCCTCCAAGAATGTGTTTTAAATGCATACACCACCTGTCCTTGCACAACGTCTGGGGTTTGGATGGAAAAATATATTTAGAAAATCAGTCTTACAGTGGCATTTCCATTTATGAAAAATTCAGCCTCCTTTATAATCTCACTTTTCTCCTTTTGAACTACATTTAGATTGAACTACATATAGAGAGGCAACACTACCCTTTAATGAAGGAGGCTGAAACTAACCAGTTGATAAATTAAGCTGAAGAGGCAGATTTCCTCTGAGGATGTTATACAACTATTATCTAGTTAACAACTGTGGGTGTTGACTGTATTTAGCTATTTAGGTGCTGTTGAGTTGAGAGCAATCACATGAGCCACATGTTTTGCTTACTGCCTTGTGCTAATGCTTTCTAATAGCTTCTGAAAAAAAGGTCTTACCCTACTGAAAAGTCCTCTTTCTACAGTGTTTGTGCTGTTAACACCTAGCCTTTCAGACCTGAGGAACAAATCCAGCAGGAGTTTAAAGTGCAAAGTATGAGCAACCATTAAAAAAAATGCTTTATTGCATGGTGGTCCCAAGGCATACAATTTCTTTAGGGGAACAAGAAAAGGGAAAGGACAGATTTTATCAGGGATAGATTTTACTGGCTGATAAACTTCGTGCACTTAAACTTTAGCAAGGATTTTACCAAGTCTAAGCACTGGGTCTAGTTATTTTATTATTGTAGTAATATTTTCACTCCAAGTGTGGGGGTGTCAGTGTTCTGGTGTTGGGTTTGGACAGAACGACAGAGTTCCCAAAAGTCCTGTTGTGCTTTGATTTGTGTCCTGTTCTGAGACTGTGTTCACAAAATTTGGTCAGGATGATTGCCAGTGAAAAGTAAGAAGTGGAATAATAACCCACAGTTTAGTACTTAGAATTATATCACTCCAAATTTTGCCTGCTGCTTCTCTAAATTGGCCATGAAATTTAACTTTCTTTAATGAACAATAATTACAATCCAAACTATCCATTCTGATGGTACATTTTTTCCTCTCTAAATTTAGATTGGAATCCACAGCAGCCTCGGAAAATCCATAAGTAAGAACACAAGACATCAGGTGTTGAAGAGGGAAAGCAAAAGATCCTATTTATCATGTGCCTGCAATCACTGCTGAGTGATGTATAGTAATTACAAGTTTGGTTCGGTTTTTGTTTGTTTTTTTTTTAATTGGCAGGCTTCTGACACTGCAAGGAAAATTGGTGACAAGATGATGGATCGGTTTCACCATATTGGCTTGTTGATCCAACAAACCTTAAGTGGATATTGGCATTTGTCATTCAGCTTGGGACCCCTACAGACTCCTGCTGCTGATTAGTCAAATACTTCACCTCCTCGTAATTGTTGTTGCAACAGCAGAGAACCCAAGATATTCTCAGGGGAACAAACTTTTACAGCATAACAGCAAAGAAGTGCTACTTAGAACCAGTTGAGTGAGAAGCAGTTAGCACATGGGAAAAGGGAAGAAATCAATGGCAGTGTTTGAGCAGCTTAACCCTATTGGCCCTTGCATGTTAATAGATTATTTATGTATTGCTTCCCCAGCAGGAAGAAATTAGAAAGATTAGCATTTTCTCTTTATCAAATGAAAATCACAAATTGGAAAAATGTTTGCTTGTATTTTTGTTTATTCCCTTCGAAAAGCTGCGACACTGCCTGTGAGGTCAGGACAACCTCTTATCACTTGCGCTTATTTCCCAGGCTTTACTTCCAGAGAATTTTCTTATCCTCTGCAGGCAGTCTGTTTTATGAAGGCTAAAGGCAACTTAGTCAGGTAAAGGAGGTTAAAATGCAAGAATCTTTCTTCTAACTGGAATAATAGATTAAAAACACACTTGCATGCATTGAAATGCACCACAACCTTCCACAAATGGTAAAAAAAAAAAATATTAAAAGAAGAAGTCTTCCATGGCTGTAGCTGAGATTATATAGTAATATGACATGACTGAAATATAGCAGGATTTGGGATATTCTGATAGGGCAACTGAGGTGTCCCAAAAAGGACTGAAAAAATCTTAAGGACTTGTGACCTCTAAGTTGTGCAGGGGAGATGTGTGTGAGGTTTTATTATATGTGAGAATATTTGCTGTGAGATGAGAAAGATTGTTTGATATTTGGCCCAGAGCTTTCCCAGTAATACAAATTTTTAAGCTGCAAAAACCTTTGCAGAATGAGAAAGCAAAGCTGGAAACCCCTTATGTGAGGGGAGCTGCCAAAGACAGAGAAAAATAGAATCAAAAAATTTCAAAGTGAGAGTAGAGTACATCCTGTGTATATCAAAAATGGAGAGGATTTCATTCATCTCCAGAGAGGCTGTACGTGACATTTATATTCTGTGCTGGGAATCATCACCTAGGCAGTTAGATTAGATGCCTGTATGAGATCACAATTACCAGTCAATGACTTCAAGAATATTAAATAGGAAGGATCTGTATTAAATAGGAAGGATCACCAGAAATTTTTGTGAAATTAGCATGAATTTCAATATAAAACAAGAAAGTCAAATTCTGGAAAGAAGAAAACTTGTGGACAAGCAGCTATGCAGGAAATGATGAGCAGGATTACAATAAATGACAGGCTGGACATGAGTAACTATTTTGTAAAAATATTTCTCTTTGAAGACAAACAAAAATGGGGTCTGTAACTAGTGCACTATTAGGGAAGTCCCATCTGAGCCACTGCACTTTTAAGTGCCAAAGAGTCTAGAGCAGTCTAACAGATCAACAGAGTTCTGGAAAACATGACCAGTAGGAAGACTGTGAATGAATTGGTTTTGTTTGTTTTCTTTTTTATTCTAGAGAAAAAAAGAGTAATGTGAGAACATTACCAAGGTGGGCATAAAACATACCAAGATGGCTAGGGAAAAAAAATAAAATAGATAATATGAAAAATTTTCTAACAGGAAAAAAGATAAAATAGATAATATGAAAAATTTTCTAACAGAAGGAACAAAGAAGCATAGGGACAAAATGGTGTGGTCACCAGTTGAGCTTAGTAAACACTTAATTGACCCAGAATGATGGGGGAAAAAAATTGGTCTTGCCTTATAACAAAATGGCAGATCAGATGATCTGAGGTAGCTCTAAGCCTGACTTGGCTGTTCTCTTAAAAAGTGGAAATCCTCTTTGGATATTTTGGATGCAGGACTTGAAGGGATACTAAGTCTCCTGATTACATTAAACTGGGAGGAGCTGCTGACTCTGTTGACTCCCCAGAAGGCAGGGAGGGCCTGCAGAGAGACCTCCACAAATCAGAGAGCCAGGCAATTACCAACTGTGTGAAGTTTAACAAGGAAAAGTGCCTTGGGACTGAGGCACCTGGGATGAGGCAACCGTGGATGTACAGAGAAAAGGAACAAAGGGGAACAAGAGGCTGCAAAGCAGCACTGTGAGAAGGGACCTGGGTGAGGGTCCTGGTCCATGGCAAGCTGAACATGAGCCAGCAGTGCATGGCAGCCAGGAGGGCCACCTGTGTCCTGGGGGGCATCAGGCACAGCATCGCCAGCCGGGCAAGGGAGGGATTGTCCTGCTCTGCTCTGCTCTGGGGCAGCCTCACCTCCAGTGCTGGGGGCAGCTTTGGGTGCCACAGTACAGAAAAGAGATTGAGCTGTTANGGGCACTAGAACAGGCTCCCCAGAGAGGTGGTCACAGCACCAAGCCTGACAGAGTTCAAGAAGTGTTTGGGCAGTGCCCTTGGGCACTTGCTGTGGCTCTTGGGGATGTCCTTTGCAGGGCCAGGAGCTAGACTTGATGTTCCTTGTGTGACCCTTCCAACTCAGCATATTCTGTGGTTTTATGTCAGGATTTTGCGCAATGGAGGAGAGAAAAAAAAAGATATAATCTGTGACATTTTCCTATCTAAATGATTGATATGGCTTCTGCTACACTAAGTAATCTTAATAAAATACACTTATTATTCACATTCTCCATATGCATACAATTTTACTATATGATTAAAAGTAAGTCTAACGTTATAATGAGGAATGACCTTTGAAAAGAATGAGATTAAAAGACCTAGCTAGAAGGCATTCTGTAAAGATATTTCTTCAAGAATACAAAATTTAGACTTTAGAAAGTTTCCTTTCTCCTTTTCAGCACCTTGCCATTTCCCCAGAACCATTTCCTTCCCCAACCTGACTTTGACTTTTTTTTAGTTTTTAACCTGTTTCATTGTTGTTGTTGTTAGATTGTTTCTTTGTTTCCCACTAATACTTCTGAAGTAGGTTCTGCATTTTTCTGTCTCAAAAACTGCATCACCTCTTTGACATACCTGTGCCAATTTTGGTAACCCTGGTTTAGGGAATATTTGCTATTTTTGCTGATATGCCCTTAGACAGACTGTTCTCTCTGTGACAATATGATAAATGATAGTG
>VZRF01007206.1:16627-50977 GCA_013396875.1 Vireo altiloquus
GAAGGAAGGAAGGAAGGAAGGAAGGAAGGAAGGAAGGAAGGAAGGAAGGAAGGAAGGAAGGAAGGAAGGAAGGAAGGAAGGATTCCAGTGGCCTGCTGGGAGCTGTCATGAGGGGCATCAGGTGGGGCTTTTCAGTACGGCACAGCAGCAGGGCAAAATTTGCTCCAGTATATTTGGGTACTCCAAAGCTTCTTAGTATCAAGCAACNAGTATTTCCATCATGCAATTCATGCATTCATGAATACATTCAACACCAGAAGTTTTACATCTAAGGCTATGGGAATTTGAAACGGACCCTAAAAAATAGCACAGGAGACCTAAAATTAATTTTGTAAGGGGAACAGCTGTTCTTCTCTCCTAAATGCCATCAAGATTAATAATTATTGGGGCAATTTAATACTCAAGCCCCATATTTATTCCACTTAACAGGAATCAACTCATCTTCCCTCAACAATTTTCCCTAAAAAGCATTAGATTTTGAGACTATGCAATTAATTAATACCTAAGACTTGGAGATACGTAAGAAAATAGGAACGGACTATCACAAAACTTGCTGTAGCATGGGACAACACTCTCCATTTTCAAAAGAAAGGAAGCTCAAGGTCCTCCATGGATTCACTTCTGTCAGAGGGCAGCATGAAAAGAGGCTGCTTTGGGTCCAGTGACGTCTTACTTCTCTGACGTAGAGAGCAAGAGGGAGCGAGCAGCCCCTCCTGGGGCAGACTCACCACAGGCAGTGGTTTGCCATGCAGAAAGGGTGTGCAAAGCTGCTACAACTGGTGGATCACTCCTCTGCAATACAGAATCAGTGAGATAGACTGGCTTGCATTATCATTACTATGCTAATAGTGCAGCATGCTAAAAAATTATCTTGCCAATTACTTTGACTAATGCGGGAAAGGGAAGAGATTTCTGGGCACTACATCTTTTGCTGACAATATTATTGTCTGCAAAACTGGATTCATTACCCAGCATGCAACAACCCAACAATTACACCCTCTAGAGAGACACTATTATTATTTCAGATTTGTTCAGGCCTAAGTGGTCTGTGATTTTCCGTGACTCAAACATGCCAAGAGGACTTTCTGCACCATTATTTATATTCAAGATTTCCGGGTTGGTAGCTTTCCCAGTACAGTCTTTCTATCATGGTTGGTTAGTAGTTCCTATGTGAGTAGATTCCATATGCTGATGTATGATGTATTTCCCAGGTAAGGAAAGGTCCTTACCTGGACAGGGGTCTTTTTTACCTGTAGGTGTGATTTTTGATATTATAATGAAGAAAGTTCAGCTAAGGGATACATGGACCTTAAGTCTTTTGCCAAGTTAGCAGTGTATATATAGACATAGAACAATATCTTGATTTACTGCATTCACTACTTCCAGTGTGTAGCTAACTAAGGGATGTTAACTGTTTTTTCTCCTTATGAAGTGTCCTTTCATGCTGATTAGGAAAGCCTTAACTGGCCAGCCTAAAGTGTATAAGGAACATCCCATTCTAAGACAATTTCGACATTTTGCAACATAATACGTTATCATTACTCATCAGTTCATGTCTGTGTCGGTACCTTGGAACCACAGGAGGGAAGATCCAATATCCACACCTGCCTTATTCAAAATAATATGGAAGTTAATTATTTCAAAAGGAAGGAAAAAACCCACAGTTTGAAAAAGTAAAACAAAGACAGGAAAAGTAAACTAAAAGCTAAGAAAAATTTAAATTACAGTACCTGAGTGAAAAAAAAGTATATTCACAGAAGACATTGTTTAAGCTAATGGGGTCAAGAAAGATTTGTTCATATAAAATATTTGAAGTCTTGAGATTATTTCTTTTAAAAAGAAATGAACAATGAATTGGGTGAGAGGAGTAAATTAAAACATGATTTTTAGACCAAAATATTTAAGTAGTCAAGGTATTTAGTTTGGTTTTCACATTAAAAATGGAATTATAAAACAGAAGAATAATTTAGGAATAAAGAAGGTTATTAAAGAAGGCAAATTGGGGGTGTACATTGACCTGTGGCTTAGGAGGTCAAAAGAGTAAGCTGGCAGAGGAAACACAATGTGATCCTAGTCAAGTCCTTCAGAAGTCAGAAAGTGTCCTTCTGTTTATGTCTGTGGGAATTAAATCCAGCTCTCAGACAAAATGACAAAGAAAACAAAACCAAAACAGTATACAATTAGAGAAAGGAAGAAAAAACAAAACATGACAGAGCACATGATGCTTCAAGTACACAATGCCCTAATAAATGGGCAGGTCTGTGTCTTTGCCTTTGACAGGCACTATTATGCTAAATGATATGCTTAAATGATAAATGACAGATTATTTTCTTTATAAGAATAATTTCTTATAACTTGTAACTTAAAACATTTTTTATTAGCACTAATTAGATGTACAAGCATCTTTTTGACAAACTAGGTAGTCACACAGAATCATAGAAAGTTAAGACATTAGAAGGGACATCAAGGACCATCTAGTCCCAAGCTCCCTGCCATGGGCAGGGACACCTCCCAGTAGATGAGGTTGCCCAAGGCCTTATCCAGCCTATCCTTGAACACTGCCAGAGATGGGACATCTGCCGCTTCTCCAGGCAACTTATTCCAGTGTCTCACCACCCTCACTGTAAAAAATTTCGTCTTAAAATCTTCCCTCTTTCAATTTTTACTCTTTTCTCCTGTTCTAGCATAAAGCTTTCAATCTAATTGGTGTATGAATTCCTTTTTTTTTTTACTTTAAATTATTTATTTTATATGTTTTAAAATTAAGCACAGACCTAAATGTAAATACAGTCTAATTATCTGATCTCCAAATTCAAATCATACTTGGTCTTTTTCCTATTACAAATATTTTTTAATTAATTACCACTCTAAATTACAGGCAATTTTCTACATAATTGTGTATTTCTATCATAAAATTGTAAAAAAACCCCAACAACCGATGAAAGCTACTGTTGTTACAATGCATACCTTGGGACATAATATATTCTTAACTTTAATCACATTTCTCCTATCACAGGCTAGTTATTTAAAAATGTTGCCAGCACACTGCTAATTCTAAGCTTCCTGAAAATCAAATTTTTGTCCAGACTATATTTGCTGATTCCCTCATGTTTATATGTAGCTCTAAAATAAGAACAAATCCCTGTGGTACATTTCCCTCCAAAACCAACCATATATTCCTGTTGTCTGTGGTTTCACTTAATGAGCAAGCAGGATGATACTCCTAGTATTTCAATCACCCTTTGAAAAATACTCTATTAAAAGGTATGTTTAACATAAAGTGATGCACTTCTTTGGCCCACTGTGTTCACTGGTGCTTCACACAAGCATATAGCTTCCATTGTCCACACAACAAAAAGTTGCAGAACTGAGACCAGAAAACAAACCAAAACAAAATGAATCAGAACATACAGATGTGGTTGCCATGGCTTCTGGACTAGTTCCAAAAAAAGCTAAATATTCTCTGAAGTAAAGAGGAGTTTGCAGTTACATGGGAACTGAAATCTGAGTTAATATGTATGTTCTTTGTTTTCAGTGGTAGAGTTAACTATGAAAGGAACATTAGCTCTTTCCTCTTAAGAACATTTTAGGTACCTTCAACATTCAAATAACTAGATTATAAATCTTACAGGTTTTTTTTCTATTATTTAGACTGACTGTTTCTTTAATTCATTTTACATTTTAAATGAATACCAGAACTATTGCTGCATTTTAATATTTTGATATTAAAAATGAGAAAACAAATATGAAATTAGCTTGGATGATGTTAGCTAGTTTGTACTTCATTACATTGTGCATATTCCATGGATAGGTGTGAATCACAGAATAGTTAGGGTTGGGGAAAATCTGTGGAGATCATCCAGTCCCACCCCCCTGCCAAGGCAGGGTCACCTAGAGCAGGTTACACAGGAACACATTCAGGTGGGTTTGGAATGACTCCAGACAGGGAGACGCCATGACTTTCCTGAGCAGCCTGTTCCAGTGCTCTGCCATCCTTCAGTGTAAAGAAGTTCTTTCTCATGTTAAGGTGAAACTTGTTGTGTTTTAGTTTATGGCCATTGTTCCTCATTCTGTCTGTGGGCACCACTGAAAAGAGTCTGGCACCATGCTCCTGGCACCTGCCTTTGAGACACTTGTGTGCATTAATGAGATCTCTCAAACTTCTCTTCTCCAGACTAAACAGGCCCAGCTCCCACAGTCTATCAGAATATCCCACGGAATTTTAAACAGTGGTAAGGCAATGTCTCCATTTCAATTAGGCCAGAAAAACAGAACACTCTGTGGTGAGTATATGAGCAAGTTATTGTTGCCAAATTTGTCTACCAGAGTTGATCAAACTCTATTGCTGTTGGATTACTACATAAGAGAAATAATTTCCTCCATTTTTAAAGCTTTTCGACAAAAAAAAAGCTTAGCAAAAAGAGACTAAGGGAAAGAGTGGTCAAAATAAATGAAGGAAATGTACTCTGAAGACAAATTAAATGTGTCACGTTTTAAAGCTTCTAATTGGCTTTAATAATAACTGTGCCTCTGGTTGCATGATCAGATCTCCAAGCAGAGTTACTTATGCTTGTATATCCACAGGCAACTTGGCAGTATTTATACTTCATTGTTTTATTTAACATTTTTGCAGTATTTATACTTGGTTGCTGTATTTAACATTTTTACATCTCTAGTTTTAAGAAGTTTTTCATTCACTGAAATACATAAATAAGAACTGCATTTGTATCAAGTTATACTGAAAATTATCTGCAAAAAGACACAGACATGAAAATGTTGACTCGAGAATTTCAGACTTTGTGGTGAAAAGTATGAACTTTTCTTCCCTTTTTCACAGAGTAGATCTCCTTACCAAGCCTTCTGGTATCATGATGAAGACCTAACCATCCTGGGCCAGCTCAGACATCCACTACACATACATTTAGATGAATGCTTAGCTTTGTTGCTGTACACACTGCAACCTGGAAAATCACTATGTTTCACTGAGAAAAATCCAACAGCATTCCTTCAAAAAATTGCCCTTTTCTTTTTTATCAGCAGCTGTGCATCAACATCTTTTATTACAGAAATGAAAATGCAACACCTTCCGCCACTTTTTTCTGTGTTGCAGATCTGGCCATAAACCAAGAGATGGTTGAGGTGTATAAGAAAGATTTACATGTTGTGTTTCACTCACAAAAGCATGACAGTTATGTCTGCTCTTCAACTACAAGTGCCTTCTAGCTGTTCACTCACACATCATGCAAAATAATGACTTAGATGTAATTTTTAGTGCACAAAGTACCTGGGAATAGCAAATTGGGATTTTATTCCTATTATTAATTCCTTAGTGAACACATACACTTAAATATATTGAAATAAATATACTATATTGTATGAGGTCGTAGGTTACAGAGCATTTCACATGAAGACCACAGGGTCAGTCATTCAAAACTTGCTTAATCAGGAGCGTCCACTGTTGTCTAGGGACTGTATGAGACTGAAAGGACATGAATACATGCAGAAATCCATAATCAAATGTGATGTTTTTATGTTCACATTGTGGTCATCTGAAGAGTGTGGAGCCACTTACCTTAAAAATGATCTCTCTCGTTAGAACATTTTGCAGTTTTAAATACTCATATGAATAGCTATAGCAGAGGCCAATTTCTGCAAAAGTGAAATAACAATAAAGTGTAGATCTGGGAATAAAACAAAGCTGTCACTCTTCTTTAAAGAGCAGCTGCAAAACTATGGCACAGAGATGTGGCGACTGTTAGAGAGAGTAGGTGCAGAAGCCAGCTGAGCGCTAGAGAAATGGTTAATGCAGTCCACACAAGGTGACATCGTGAAAATCTTAAAGAGCTTTTGTTGTTTACTATAACTTACCACGGATCTAAAAGAAGAGGAACAAGGTTAACTAGTAAAAGGGTTAGTTCACCTACATGAAGTAAGCATCAAAGAAATTGTGCTCTTCCCTGAATAATTTTATTACACAGTTGTTATTTTAACTTTTCAGTCCAGAAAGGCATGTGAAGGAAAACATTGGATTTTAGGCTTTGAAAGAACTTAGGCACAATCATGTGATGTGTGCCTTAAGAATTCATTATTTAACAGCTGAAGAAACTTCTTATTTTTAAATGCTGGTGTGCAGGTTTTGAAAGCATATTTCAGTGCTGAGTCCACAGACTACGTTTCATCACCCTTTATGTACTTGAATATACAGGTTTTCTACTTATAAAGCTCATGACACATGTCAAGTCAGCCCAAGTAGTGCTAGGAGAATATTCTTTTAGTTCTTCACTCTCTTCAACTGTTATTTCTTTCTTCCTTATTTTTATGCCAGAGAACTCTTGTCTGCAGTGTTGATTTTCTTGCCACTTTTACTTTATGGCTTCATACCAGGAGAGATCCTTCAGAAGTTGTCCTTAGGAAAAACAAACCAACAGCAGATTCTATCTTTTCCTGCATGCACTAAAAATACTATACAAAATTATAAAACCAGAAAAAGTTGAAGCGCTAAAGTGATAGAAAAGGTGCAGGAGCTTCCAGGGAAATCCTTGCTGTGCTTCCTTCTAAAACTACAGGCTGATAATGATTCTATACAAACCCACACATTTTTAAAAGAAAATTTTCCTTTCAGTTATGAAACATATTTAATACCAAAGGAAAAAGGAAAATTATTGTCAGGAAAAACTACAAAGATGACCAAAGCATGAATCAGGCTTTAGTAACATCAGGCTAACAATCAGCTGCTTATTCTGTTTGTTTCAGTATTCAGGTGAGAGGGATGCACTTGGCCAGGGTGAATCTTCCAAATCACCTTTTTTGATTATTTAAATTAATATCTGCAATTGATTGGATTTCTCTGTACACCTTGAATTTCTCCTGCTCTGCACCTTCCTGGTAGCTTGTTTCTGTTCCTTGCTTTTCATCAGCTTCTGCTCCAAATCCATTAATGCCTTGTTTTTCGTTTCTTTCAGTTTCCCTTTTCTCAAAATGCCCTTTGTGATGTCAAATTTCTGCTTCACATGCAGGCACTCACACAGATTTCACATGCAGCTAGAAATTTACAAAGAACATCCCTATTTTGGAGTACTTTCTTGCAGAATGCCACATCTGTCCAAACCTAAACTGCTCCATGGCAGGACTTCTAAACAAAGGAAAACTACCAAATCTTCGAAACACCCCTGCCCATTCACACAGTGTCTCTTTGGAAATGCATGGGGCTCCTATATCTCTTAGTGATAGTCTGTATTGCTGCCCTCAGGAGTAAGTAGAACGGAATGGTTATGATTTCGAACACTTGATGTGATTAAATTTCTTGCAAGAAACTTGCATTTCCCAGACCACCATCCTCACTTTCAGGAAGACTTTCCTTTCTCTCACATAATTCTTGGACACTCTTGTTAGGTTCCTCTGAATACCAATTCTCAGTAGCCTTCCCCAGTTTTGCTTAAAGGATACATGAGCAAAAGTTTTAGTTTCTTCCTCTTATTCTACATAAAGAGACCATATGGTTAGGACAAGTAAAATGAGAAATATTCATCTGTTCAATCCTTACACACAGGACACATATATCTGGAAGACTGCTACAAACTATATGTGTGTAGCTCTTCCTAAATATATGCCCCAGTGGAATTCAAAATCTATTTTTTCTTTCATTTTGAAACTATAAATTATTAAGTAAGTAACATAGTTGAAAGAAAAAATGTGTCCTTCAAATAAAAAGAGTGCAATCCTGTTATTTCTAAGTTTATGGGGCTGACATTTTTCTCTCCTTGGAGTTTTATAAAAGTGTGACTCAGTTAATTGGATTGAAAGCCAAGGGCTGTCACAACCTGGATACAGAAATAAAACATTACATTCATATATGCTTGCAGAAAGAGTCAAAGGTATACTATGACTGTTTAAAAAGGTACTCAGGACAGGGAAATTAATGGTCATTGTGGAAGAACATTTAAATACAGAAAAAGCAACGGGTAAATAGTTTTGTTTCCAGACCCTCCTGTGTGTAAAAAGATACCAGTTACGTAATTTTGAAGCATCTTCTGCTCTGCACATTACAGTGCAAATTTAGTTCAGAAAAGCCATCCAACACATCCAATGACATTTTTGTTCAGCTGTCAGAAAAAAAACGTATTTGAGCCGTGGCTGCCTATCTTCAACTATCTATCTGTGATTGTCTTCCTGAAATATGCTGAAAATTTAAAAAAATTCCAAACATTGTAAGTAAGATCAAATTACTGTTTTGATCACTGTGTGTTTATTTTGCAGAAGTGTCAGCCACACTATCTTCAATCAATGTTCTTGTGTCAAGATATAATGACCCAGTCGTTGAACATATTTCTAAATTTAAGACCAAAGGAAGAGGTGACTAAAATACCTGAAACAGAGATGCTATGCAAAAGATGCTATGCCATCTGCAATTCTGACTGGTAAACTCCAGCAGCTGCATATATAACAAGGTAGTTAGTTGGTCAAAGCTGTACGAAAGTGAGAGATTTGGGAATTTCTTTCTTTCACAGTAGAGGAATATGAAGCCTGTGCTAGTTTTTAGCAGTGTCTTCTTATTGCATGGTTGTAACTGGGTGAATTGGTTATATTTTATAATGCAGACTGAGGTCCCAGACTCAGTGCAGTGAAATATAATAATCTTGCACACACAATAGAAAGTAAACATTAGACTCAATAAACCAATGTGAAAGAAATTTGCAAGAATAATTGCCCTGCCAGGTCCTACACTTAAGAATTCCCATGATCACATAGGATGAAAGCCCCATGCTAAACGGTGACAATAGGGTCTGCGCTAGTCTATTTCTACCTTCACAGTCTAGCCTTTTTCTTCTCATACTGAACATAACACTGTATGGACACCAACAATTATCTTTTATTACTTAAAGTACTTTAACATATGTTTTACCTTCCAAGAGTCGCATACATCTTATACTATCTTTGGAACAAATGCAGTCTTGCATGTATCAAAAGGTAAGCTGTGAGCTAAATGACTTGGTGAAGATAATATTCAGTTTGAAAGATGCATTCTCAATGTCTTACATAGTGGATTTTGCAGAACAAAAATCTCTAGAACTACTATTCAATGAAGTTTTTCAGTGGTGTACACAAACTGTGTCAGAAAATGTTAGAGTATGTTGGCTAATGGTTGTTGTGTGGTGTGGGGAGGGTGAAGGAGCTTTAGGAAAAGAAAGTCTGAAAGCCTGAGACTCCTAAGTTAAATGCTTTCAAATGCAATGCTCACTTTGGGGCCCCCATGTTGTTATTTAGCAGTGCTATCTTCATGGTGATTTAAGCTGAGATTCTTTGAGGGAGACTGAAAACATGCTTATATTCATTTACCACTAGATTTATAACATTACCACAGTAACTTTGCTGTGATGCTTTGGATATTTGCATTTCCTGTATCTTAATATTACAGGAATTAAAGTAAAGACACGCTTCATTGAAGAATGAAGGACTCAGACTGTAAAATCCAGGGACTTTTATTGGCTTGGCATCAGAGAAAGCGCAGGCTGAAACAATTTGAAAGGGATCCAATTTGAAATAGGGCAGCCACGCTGTTGACCATGATGCAATCAATTGGCAAAAGAGTGAAGTATTCATCCGTCATCACACCATGACCTCAAAATAACCTCGTGATAGCTGCTGTACATAATTTATAAGCATAC
Source organism: Vireo altiloquus (assembly GCA_013396875.1). Taxonomy (NCBI): domain Eukaryota; kingdom Metazoa; phylum Chordata; class Aves; order Passeriformes; family Vireonidae; genus Vireo; species Vireo altiloquus. The sequence goes on from VZRF01007206.1 coordinate 26,293, forward strand.
ATGCATGTATTTAATATGTGTAAACACACACACACACACATACATATATATGTGTACACTAAGGTTTTTTTGTACATGGCAAGGAGTCGTAAAGGATCTCTACCATCCATGAGAATGTACCAGTAGCTTTGGGACAAAAATGGCATTGTCATGCTTCTCAGTGGAGCTAGATTGCTGCTACAACTCCAGACAAAGGGTTTAGTGCATTTTATGGTACCTTCCTACAGTAGCAGTAAACCATGTGAGCATCTCTTTCCCCTGTACTCACTCACTGGATTTTGGCGATTTTTTTTTGTTTCTGGTGTGAAACTCCTCTTAAAGTGCTTCTCAGACCTCTGAAAGGAAGTAGTTTTCATTAACTAAGTTTGTTGTCCTCACCTTTACTTTCCTTATTTGAAATCAGGTAGGAGGAAAACAAGCAAGTATCTTTCATTACCACGAATGGGAATGCTGAGGCAAACTTGATTTTCAGCAAGTATTAAGTTATTGAATATTTTGATTCTGTACAGCCCAAGCTATATGATTCTTTTACCATTTTAGGTTATTTTATAGAAGTGTTGCACAGCATGGCTCTATTTACTTTATAGACTGTTTATGCTAAGAGAAAAAAGATGTAAGGAGGAATAAATCTTTCTGTAATCACTTAGTACCTTTCATTTCTTCATAAAAGAAAGGCAATTGAAAAATGATCTTAATAAAACCATATCTGAAAACATAGTCATAAATTATGCCACAAAACACAGACACATTTAAGCTGAAAATTACTCCTGAAGTAATCTAAAAGTAATTTAGCACTCAGATCTAAATCAAATGAAATTTTCACAATGTTAAAGAGAACAGCAGATGTTGGTTTTGATATTTATTGAAAAATAGTTCTGTTGTAATGCAATCCTCTCTGACAGACTTTTTTTAAATTCTGTTTGCTTTGTTATGTTTCATTAAAAATTCTTATCATGAAATTATTTTCCATAACAACTTGGGATCATAGTAGGTTTCAATGACAGAAGTTTCCAAATTGTGATAATGATGCCTTAGGTTTTAACTTTTGTATTTGTCAAATCCAGTACTGCCTAGTGTCTAACTCTGAATGTCTGTCTGGCCTGTTAACTAATGTTCTCTCATGCTGGTTAGACATAACAAACCCTCCCCAGGTCTGCTCTTCAAGGACACTTCAAAAGTCCCAGGCCCCAAAATGTGTAAACTAAAGCCTCTGACAGGAGGAGCAAACTTGGGGTTATTACCTCGTTAACTGAAATTATAATTGGAGAATTAACCCCGATATACAAATGGACCAAACTTATAAAAGTGTGAAGAACCTATGACCCAGCATCTATCTTGGCAGCCTTTCTGACTGCCCAGGGTGTACCTTTGAAGCCCCTTCAAATAAATTCTTTTATTCTCTTATTCTTGTCTAGCCTCAGTTTTCAGGTAGCCACTTCCAGGCATCAATAAAAACCTGCATGTGTCAAATGCCAAAGCAACACTTAACAGAACTGCAATAAAGAAAAAATGAAGCAGACATAAAACACAGCAAAAGACTTTTCTTTCTCTTTTCTTAACCAAAACAAGGAATTTCCTTGAATGAATTTTAAAAATATAGCAAATTATACTAGAATAAAATCTAGCAGAATTCGTGTTCAGTACTTTATAATGCCCCTGGAATTTGTTCAAATTTATTACTGTAATTATTGAGAGCTTTATTACTGAATTCTGTGAGGACAAAGGTGCAGATATATAACTGTGCATATGTTTTTCAATCACATTTAAATAGGCTGAATGGATGTGAATAGCCTGGTTTGATGCCTTCTTCATATATAAGGATTATAAAATAACCGAAGCAATGTAGAGTCAGTAACATAGCTTTTACAGCATTTATAGTAAATAATATCGTTTAAGAACGTTTAAGCACAGAGGGCTTGCAGTCTGTCTGGAAAGTGAGGGAGCACAAGCTGTAGGAGATACCTGAGGTGACTCACCTGCAGCCTGGAAGGTCACTGACAGAAACTGATGGCTTCCTTGTGTTTGTGCTTGCATGTACTGCCCACAGCGTTCAAAGTGCTCTTACCTGTGACAGGGTGAGCAAATGTCACCTGTCAGGTGTCTGCTTACCAAAGTGTTCACAGCTCGACAGGTGAAGTTGTTCTTTCACTCAGGAGATTATTGGAAGCCAGTTCAGGTCTGGAAGCTGTGCTCTTTTGTTCTCAGCATTGACACTGTTTAGAAAAGGCACCGCAGTGACTAAGAGGTGCCAGGAACACTAGGACTGAGTTCCACTCACCAAAGCTGTCCAGTTGTGGTGCAGCTGGTGGCTGGGTAATTTTGACAAGACTGATATTGCAGGATAAGGGATCTATTTATATTCTCAGATTTATTTTATTTCTTACAGATAAGCAAAAATATTTTTACATGCCTGACCACAGGACCAGACAGGCTAAGGAAAACAGGGAAAGCCCTCTGTGAGTAGGTTCATATGCAAATAAGATCACTGAAATGGCTTAGGTTGGCTTGTGTGCATGACAAGCTCATAGTTAGGTCCAGCAAAAAAATAAATAAGAGTGGGGAAGCTGTGGCATGATCCTCAGGAGCAGAGACCAGTAATAAATTGTGTAATTGTCCTTCTTCTCACAGAATTTTAAAGAAGTTTTCTTGCATTTCATAAAAGTATAAGCCAACTTCAAACCCAAAATTTGTGCACAGAATTGCATATATACATGCTGCTATTATCCAGAAAAAATGCATTAGGATAGTTTGCCAGCATAGTGAATTTTTTCACCTAGAAAATTAAGTGGCAGCACATAAGGTAAAACTACTTCGATAGCCACTGACTGCCCAAGGAGACAGAGGTTGGCAGATGTGGGTCCTCTTCATGCCTCCCACTGCCCAGACCCGCATTTTGTATTCTGATTTATCCCGTAATCTCATAAAAATAACAAAGTGTTCTGAGAGTGGATAGTGGTGCTAATCATCACCAAAGCAGCATGTCATGAACAGCAAGGGCCTAACCTAATCTATATGGAAGTGCAAGGGAAAAAAGAAAGGTTCCAGCACAGCCTGAAATCCCACCAGCACCCTTATGTTCTTTGAGGATTGGCAGTTTCAGTCACTTTTTGCAATGTGGTAGATGAAATCGTGTACGATCGCACATCTGATTTTCTTTCTCTTGTATGATTTAAAAAGAGGAATCCTCTCAGCTCCAGGCAATAGGGCTAAAAGTGCTTTAATGAAGCTTGTACTGGGATGATAACATAATTAGTATAGTTGTGAAAATTCCTTCGCAACTAAAAGGGGAAAAAGACTGAAAAATTACACACACCACATCTGGGTTTTTTTGTCACTATATCCTTGGGGTTGATTCTCTGTTCCTGTCAAGAAGTGTAATGAGCTGCAAATTTAATCTAACTGAAAACATGGGGAAGAGTAGCTGCCAAACACCTTCAAAAATACTTAACAACTATGTCATGGGGAAAAAAGAATAACACAAGACAAATAAAGCCAGGCTATCCAAAAGTTGTGAAATTCCTTTAGAAATGGGACAAATCCCAAAAGATATTCTGTTTGGAATTAATCCAGATACTGATCCAAACAGTTCATATTTGTCAACTCTATAATGGTAATATTTTGTCTCCTAACAGAGATATTTTCTCTATTTTATGTAATTGAAAAAGCACATGAAATCCTGGAGAAGGTACTTAGGGTTAGGAGGTGAACTTTGATGCAAGAATGAGGAGGAGCACTGAGAAGTTGTACTGATCAAGGTCATTGCTATGAAACCTGTACAGTTAGTTGTTCAGTCCTGTGCCAAGTAGCATGAATTCTGCAGAATGACTGTGGTCACACTGAATGTGTCAGTTATGAAAGACAGTGTACCTGTTCCTTTCCTGTTTCTTACTGTCCTCCGATAAAATCATGTCTATTTGACCAGGAATATATTTTCTGTGCTTATCTCAGTTTGCTTCGTGAGCTCGCTTAGCTCACAACTTCATTATAGTTTCCATTATTTCTAAATCCTCCAGAAACAGGATGCAGAATGCTCTCTGGGGACGTATCAGCAGAGTAACTAGAGGGTATTAAAAGAATATAGCCCTTTCTTGTTTGGTTCTGTGTACAGACAGACAGCCTATGTATGTATGCTATGTAACCTTCTCAGAGAAGGCAGTGCTAGGAGAGGATTACAGTCACAGCACTGCCTTCACACAGTGCTGGCCAAGGGCAGCAGCTCCAGGTTTTGAGAGCTGCCCTTTAGCTACCAGAGCAGGCACTGAGTACCAGCCTTGCAGAACCAAATATGGTGCGTTTGTAGACTTGAACAATGTGTGAATCTACTTCCTTTATTCATGTAATGCCATCTGAACCACATTTATGTCCAATTCCAAAATAATATGACCAAGTTCTTACATCACTTGAGATGAACGGAATATATGAACACAGCGATAGGAAGGCGCAGAGCCCTCCTCAGTCACGTGCAGTCAGTTGCACTCAGGAGTTTTTAAACAGTGTAAGCAAATCAAGGACTTTGATTTGTCCTTGAAGTTACGTGCCCAGTTATAGTTAAAATCTTTCATAGTGAGAATAGTGAAAATCATTCTTACTCATAGTGAAAATCTTTCTTGTCCTTCTCTTAATATCATTCCAGAGCAGGTGACTTTTTATCAAAGCACACACCCACACTATGTAAAATGTAAGTAATCACTAAAAATATTATGCCTTTATTTTTCAAAAAAAAAACCTTAAAAATCTGTCACAACACAGGATAAGTGATTGTGGTTGTGTCTGCTTTTGGGAAAAGGGAATGAACTAAATAACCTTTCAGTCTCTCAGCTCCCTTTTTCACTCTTCAAAAGGGTAATCTAAAGCCACTTTGGCAGCAAAGGTGTCACAGTCCTCAGCAACGACATGACCTCTGCCCTGCAAGATGCTGCATGCCTTCTGTTTCCAGTTAGTCAAAAAACAAAAGGGAGATAAGGTTTTTGTCCCACTGGGGTCTCTGTCCCTTCAAAATCATCTTTGCTTTGTCTTCTTCAGTCCTGAATAGGCAGTTAGGAATCACTGGGCATTCAGAACAACACCTGCACTAAGGAGGTCTTCTCATAAACCATTGCAAGTTGGTGACCACAAAATTTAACTTGCATAATAACATTTGAAATTATAGTTTTAACAGTACAGACTGCATTTTTTTTTCTAGCTTTATGCTACTTTTATACTATTTTATACCCCTACGGGGTGCCCACCCAGTGCACTCATTTCCAAGGGATGCTATGTAACACTGCTGATCCCAACCAGTTTCGAATGAGCCAAATCTCTCTGGGCAATGTCAGTCAGATATCTCACTGCAGCCAGAGGCAATTGTGTTTATCAACTGGCAGACTGGTCCAATAGACACCAAGAGGCAAAGCTCTGCACACTTTTAGCACATTCAGCAATGAATAATTACAGTTAATACTTTGTTTTTTGGAAATCAGGTAGTCTGTAGAGGTCAGATTTAAAGATGTTGTCAGGTAGTAAAATGCATGCAGCTTCTTTTTTTCTGTATTAATAAATTATTTTAACATTTAAAAGGGGACTATTAAGTAATAAATGGAAGTATTACTTTCACATATTTATATTCCCAGAGCACATTTTTTTTTCCCCAAGCACAGTGCTGAACGTTCCTAGATCAAGTCAGTAGAGGATGAAAACAAGCTGGAGATAGGTACAAAGACATGACATATTTAAAATTCCCCAAGAACTTGGTCAAGAACCACATACCAGAGTGGTTTAAATGCTGAACTACAGTATTGCTGTTGAAATATCATCATTTATATCATTTATTGTCCAGACAATAAAACACATGAAGACCATTTTTCCTCTGTGAATGGATTCTTGAAGAAATTGTCTTAATGGTTTTTTGAGCAGCAAAAAGTGCAGCTACATTTAAATAAGTCAGGGTTCTAACTAGAGAGCTTCATTCTGTATATCAATACCCGTTATCAGAGAGACCACCAAAGTCATTAGCCACTTACCCAAAAGGTAATATAACAGACTTTCAACTGATGTTATTCTATTTGGATTTAGTCTCAAGGTAAGTTTTTCACTTAAACTGTATGAGAGCTTGTTTTACTAAGTAAGGGCTTCCCTCTATAGAGGAGAGCAAGCAAATGCATACTTAAAAAAAAAAAGTAAAAATCATTACTGTACTTACAAAAAGGTCTGCAATATGCTACATTTCAATTAGCCATACTAAATTTCAATTAGCCATACTAAAAAATTTGGGTTGATATTGAATCTAATTATTGGAGAAAAAAAATCAACAACAAAAACCCAAACAAACAAAAAATAAGTGGGATTTATTTCACAGTCTCAGGACAATTCTTATCACAGATATAGCAATATGGCTTATGAACATTCAGGCCAGTGATGAAAGATTCAAAACTGGTTTCATATTCACTGAAATTTTGAATGTTATTTGAAAATGCCATATTTCTGCCAATGTAATTGACCATGTCACCTATGCCCTCAAACATTCCTAGGATATCAACTTATCTAATATAAATACGTGTTAAAATCCATTGCAATATTTATTTTAATAGACTCAATTCCATCTGAAGGTTTTGCCATAGGTATTAACAATGAAAAAAGATCTGGCAGACTACATATTCCATGTTCCTACTAATCCCTGCTGAAATAAATTGTTCCCAAGGACGCAGATTCTGCTGTAGCTGGTATCAGTGGAAAAGTAAATACAGAGTTTTGAAGCCAGAATGATATTTGGAAAATTGGAGCAGAATGTAGCCCTGTAGGTTTTTCTGATCCAGTTTTAAATGAGGGAAGTGATGATGTTTTTACTGCTTCCCTAAGGAAACCCCTTTGCAGTTTAAGAGACCTGAATGCTAAGGTTACTTTTGCTCCTGACATTTACTTTGGTTTTTTTATGTTCTCAGTTTCATCCTGTTTCCCCATTCATTTCCTACTGGGTGACGCAACATGTGCTACACGTATGTATAGAAAATGACAAACTCTGCTACCACTAATATTCAGAGAGCAAACATAATTGCTCAAATTCCCCTGTAATCTTAGTTCATGTATCAGATTCAATCCAACTTTCCTGGAATATCTCACACCACACCTTTCATTCTTCCAGCACACTTCATTATAGATCTGCATCAGAATACTTATGTTCATGTGTTTATGTGCACTCCTCTTTTGGCATCTCCTCATGGACAAGTTTTAGTTCATTTTCCCCAAGGTACTCAACTATTGACATGTTGAGTGAGGAAATCCCAAAGAGCCTTCATACTTTTTTTTTTTTTTTTTTTTTGCCCAAACGTGATGTCTGTCATGGGCACAATTTGAATATATCTATGGAAATCACATACAGTTTATTTAGAAGACCCCAAAGCTTGCTCACGGCACTGATTTAACATTGGCAGCTCAGCCAGGGAGTAGGACTGTTTTTCACTTTTTGAGTAGACAATGAAGTGCAGCAGTACCTGTGTTGTGCAACTCAAACAGAGCACCTCCGAGCTACTACACACAAGAAACACAGCTGTTAACATGAGTGCTGCAGACCCAGGGTAGCTGAAAGGTAGGCTAAGAGGGAGGCTTTCAGGAGAAACCTGAACTTACAAGAAGAATCATGGAGACATGATGCACGTTTCCCAGCTCTTTTCCATGAGTGTTATCGTGCAAAAAGTGTACCACTCTCAGGAAAAGAGCTGCAGCCAGAGGGTTATGGGGACTGGAGTTCTCTGGAGACTATAGATCTGTTTTACTTTTAATTAATGATTCTTTATGCATCTATAAGCAGGCAGTGCTCAGATTTTGAACATAAAAAATATGCACTTCCAGTCATGCAAATCTAGGGCTTTTTTCTTAGGTTCCTGTCTTATTTAGAGAAACATGATGGACAGTCTGGCTATTCTAACAGATTTTTTTTTTCCCTGAAGGACCAGGGCAGTCCTGTCTGATTCCTGGCTTTGGTTCTGCTCTAGAAGGACCATAGAGGTATCTTCACCGGCATAAAATGTGAATATGCTCAGTTCTTTATTGCCAGTACAAACTTTCAAAGCAAAAATGATAATGGAGAAAATTACTTGGAAAAAAAATAGGATATTTTTAGGATATCTTAGGATATTAGGGCATTAATTTTGTTTTTTACTAATATGGGGTTAAACTGTGGTAGATTTTTTTCACCCACCCTTTTGAGACTTCTGATTAGGACATACCAGTACCTGTATGATTTTTTTTTACCACCAAACATTGCTTTCACAATAATGTTCACTCAAGTCTTCTGTAACTCATGATGTTTGCCTATGCTCCTGTTAAAAGGCTAGCTTTAAAGAAGTGCTGTAACACATTTAGTGACCAGCTGTCAACTGATTTTTGCCCTTGAAATTTGAAGTGATGCTTTTATTCATGTCTCTCTCCAACAGGCATTAAGGCAGAAAGACATCACCTAATGTTGTCCTTTGACTATTGGTGATGATGATCACAGCATGGACATTAAAGTTCAATGAGATTCATAGGGGAGAGATTTTTAAGAAGCAATGCTTTTCAGCACACTTATGATCTGCCCTGGTTTTCTTAGCTGAAACTTTAGAAAAATCCTGCTAGCACAAAGGGAGCTGTGGTATCTTCTGGTAGGCCTCCTGGTGATTCAAGGAGAGAACACAGGCTATAGGGTAGATACAAGCTGTAGGATAGATATAGTCATGTGGAGTCATCAGATTAAGTGAAATTACCCTCTCTTAGTGCTGAGCTCAAGTCCTAGTCAAGGTTATATTTATAATTAATAATTGCCTAGATGGAGAATCAGAGAGTATTTAATAACAAGGCAACCAATACGCATGTGCCCTATAAACAAGACACTATTAAGCAGACCTGTTTTGTCCAAAGCTGTTTGGAAGAGATTCCCAACAGATGTGCATTCTACACTACTATTCTAGGTAAAAATATACTTTTAAAAGCAAGTAAGATCATGCCAGCAAAATTAATGGCATTGTCTTTGATACTGAGAGCCCTGTGATGCCCATCTGACACAATTTAGCAGTTAATCAGGATGTTCCATTTATGTCAAGCAATCTGAATCCGTTTCACTATCAGACTCCCTTAGAAAGAGCATGCTGTGAGAAACTTCAGAAAGAACAAATAGGAGTATTTTTTTTTTTTTAGTAAGGAGAGATGATGTCAGAACCTAAAGTCAGTGGGACTTTAAAATCAATAACAATGAATTCTGTAACAATCTGGAAGCCAGTGACACCTGACATAATAGTCAAGATGTCAAACTTCGGAGAGGTGAGTTCAGTGATGTTATAGCAGCAGCCTTTAAATGTATTTCTCTGTGAGATTCATCATATCAGAAGTGCATAAAAAAGACAAGATATAATAAAATCTTGGTGGATAAACTGAAATGTGAGGGATTGGAGAATAAAATAAATCTGACTTTTGTGATAATGCATAAGTGAACATTAAAATAGATAATGCCTGAAAAGAGTAGATCAAGAATGATTATAGTAGGAGATTAAATTGAACTATATAGGATTTTTTAAAATCTAAAATTCATGTAAGAATTCATTATATAAAATGTGGGAACATGTAAAGTGATTATTTTAGAAAGACATACTTTAGAAAGATCATTTTAGACTTAGCAGATATTTATCAATGGAGAGAAGAAAAGAAAAGCAATACTATTATTGATAAGGGTGTATTTCTTCCCCTAAAAAAAATTTTTATTAAAATAAAATATTTCTGTTTTGATTTTTAAGTTTTGCTACAAAGATAGAGTTTCAATCCATAAATATATAACAGGGATTTATGGCATTGCATCAATGCCAGTTCTCAGAAATTAGATGACTTCATCTACGATGCACAACTGTATCCCTTCCAAAAGAAGTGGCATATCTCTTCCAAAAGAGTACACCTGAATTCTGTGGTTACCTCATATCTTGCAGTTAGAATCAGATCATTAAAAACCTATCTTACAAGTAAAGAAGGACATGCAGTAGCCAATCTCCCACTCCCTTTAACATATTCCAATCAAAATAAAAAGCTGTTCAATAAAAACATTTCCATTGCAGATTCACTTGGCTTTTAAAATAGAAAATCCCATTTTCCTAAGAAACTGAACATTCTTCATGAAAAAATGCACCTGGTTAAAAATACAGAATCCTTTTGAAAACTGTCATTGTAAAACTGAATACTAACTCTGTCTGCTGTTACCCGGGCTTGACATCAGTATGTAAGCATCACTATTTCTAGTTCTTATTTCTGCTATTTCCCACTTGTTCACCAGGTACTTGAGGTAAGTGAATGACCCTCTCCAGTTCTCCTTTGCAAAAATTTATGAAAAGGGTGCAATATTCTTAAAAGGTGTGCTGAGGCTAACCTATGTAAGATGTTCTGAGATTCTAAAATGAGAGTTTCTTTCTAAATGGGATTATGTATAAAGCACTATGTTTAAAGAAGATGTTCCACACTGATTATCTTGTTCCCCCAGGGATTTTTTTTCTGCAGTCTCAAAGGACAGTGATCAAGTCTCAACCCAAGATACCTTTATGGAACCTCATGAAAAATATCAATTTCTCCTGTCACCATCTTTATCACCACACTGAATACATTCTGTGACACAACACTGAATACATTCTGTGAAAGAAACAAAACAACTTTGTAAAAGCCAATACTGCAAAGTCTGCATGCAGAATTCTGTTGCATGTTTCAGGCTAAAATCATTCATGGAGACCTTGTTGACTTTCTTCAATGCCTATCAAACCTACTCTCTCATGTGTGTACTAAATGTGACTAACTTCTTGGCACAGGCACTGCAAACAACATATCTGATCATTTCACTGGGCCTTTGACATACACTAACCTAGGAAAAAGCTGTTCAGCTTCACTTCTTGTGAGTTGAAATGCCAGTAAACAAATTTCCAATTTGCTTACTAGTGCTCCCACTCTAGGAATGAACATTACGTGGAATACAACACAGGTTTTCATTAAAAAAAAAAAAAACAAATTGACTCAAAACTAAATTAACACAAGGCCAAAAAAACCCAAAATCCATGGGGGGAACAAGAAGCACCTGAGATATTATCTCATTTGGACTGAGTTGATCTTCCAGAAGTATAGGATCTTGGAACAAGCATCGAGGGAGAAATGAAGGAGAGGGTGACTTAAAATGATGTAAAGGTGACAAAAGAATTACAAAGCAGAAGATACAGGAGAAAAAAAGAGAAAGGAGTTTCAAACATTACAAATAGACGGCATTTGTCTGGGTATATGGGAATTGGTAAAAGGAAAAAGGGAATTAATAGTTGTGATTCCTTAATCAAAAGGATTTTATTCCCTTTGCTTTTTTGTTTCTCCTAATGTCTTTTTACTATGCTAAAACAGAGGTGTCAGATGTGGTGAGAGGGTAACCCATTTAAAATTCTGATTCTGTGATCCATCACTGTACCTTTTGTGGGTATATCTTGTAAACTCAGGCCAGGCATCAAATAGTTCTTTCAAAAAGCAAACAGTTGGGGCTGTTTGAAAAGCCCACATGCAGCATATGAAGGAAGGGCAAGTTAACAATCCTACTGCAAGACATGTATGGATCTTGAGAAACTTAACAGATGAGCACCCATGGGCAATATTGTACTGATAAAATTTCACTGAGCTCTTCTGGTGACAATCCTCTAGTTTCTAAGAGAAATCTTTGTTCTGACTCTTTGTGCCCTTATATTTCGTGCCATTTTTCTTATTTGCTCTTAGTAGTTGTGTTTGAAAGATCATCCGGTGTGTTCTGCATTTTTTCTGTGTCCACAACACTCCAAGATTTATGTCATCACTAAATTTAAAATAGTTCACTCTTAGCTTTGATGACAAGGTTGCCAGAAAAATCACTGGATAAGACCTCCTCCTACACTGAATCTTGAGGAACAGGGTTTGTAATTTTCCTCTCCTAAGAACAGTAATCTCTCACCAAAACTGCTGGTTCCCTTCTCCAATTGGCCAGCTCTTTATACAATTAGGAAAAATTGAAATATTTTATGGTTTATTTGATTATTTTCCACACCACATTGACAAAGGCCTTGACTGAAAACACTGTAAAGGATCAAATTTTTCAACAAAGAACAATACCAAAATAGATTTATATGATTTGTGTAAGATTATGTTGCCCTGGATCCAAGATGCAATTTGTCACCTTTCTTTAATTATTCTGTCTTTAAAAATTACAATTTCTACAACACAGAAAATGTCCTCACTATTACAGAAATCAGGCTGAATATATGAGCCTGCCTGGATCAGCCTGCATCCACACATGTTCTGTGTGACATAACATTAAAGGATTCCTGAAATGAGGGCTTATGCTGAGCTTGCACTCCCGGGGCTGGTATGAATGCTAGGCTTGGCTGGACTCTGCTGCCAAGTATCACCTGCCATAGCTTTTTCAGACATGCAGCCTGCGTAGTATTCAGTGCAAACACTTCCTGTCTGCTTTCATCAAGGCAATACGGATCTCCTTATGGTCACCAAAACGAGAGGTTTTCTATCTAGTCCTGGTGGCAATTTCTCTGGGTGATGTTAAATGGGTAAACAGTGCCAAAATGGCACTTTCTAAATGGAGAAAACATTAATTATGTTGTACAGTAACAGAAGAGTGGAGAGGAGCATCAGTACAGACAGTGCCAGTTGCCTATAAAAAAAACAGTGCAGAGGTGGATATTCAGCTGCTTCACACACTTGGGTGGGCTGTTGAAAAGAGGAACACAACACATAACTATTAGAGAAAAGACCTGAATTCCTAATATCCATTCACACTCAAAAATAAAATGCAACACTTCAGCTGCATTTCAAATTGCATAATTAATTGCACCTGGTTATAACTGGTGTCTAAATCAGCAAGATTTATTTATTCCTTAAAAGATGGCATTCTTACATCTCCAGATTGGATGATTTATGTAAAGAGCCAATCCAGTACTATGAACTCCAATTTCAAATAATTTTAGCAAAAAGATAACTAAAAGTCCATTTTTATTGTTACAGACATATATGTTCAGTATTGTTGCATGCAGGCATTCACAACAGACTCTGCTAGATGAGAACTATTCATTTGTAGTTTCTGTGGCATTTAGAACAGGGAACAAACTAAAGAATTTCTTTCTTTGGGTACAATGAATTATAAAATTAATCAAAACCTGTACTCCTTACTTATTTGCTGTTATGTAACTTTGAGAGTCTCAAAGTCTTATGTCTGGATTGTGTTATGTCATATCTCTGTGAAGTAGATGCAATGGCGGGGGAAAAAGACGAAACAAAAATTAAATCATGTCTTTTCTTAAACCTTAGGACTTTTAAAGATGAATTTCTGGCCCACGATATTAAAATGGCATTTGCATATTGGTACAGTTCCCACACTGTAACAAGCAGAGCAAAGACTACCAAAATAGGCATTATTTTGTTATTAGTCAACAGACTATGGAAAGCCAACTCAGGGGTTATCCAAATAACTGAGCAACGGATAAACAGTTGGAAGAAAACCAAGTCCCAAATACTTATTCCTTTATTATTCAAGTTTGATTAGCTGCCTTCTGTAGCTGTTCTCCAGCTAATGCCTAAGAGCCCACAAAAGGGGCTCAAACAAAAGTAGGAGCACCTTAGTCAGGATGTGAAACTGTGCATTTCCCCAGAGGATGCATCTAATAGCAGCCACGTAGGCAAGCAAAGCACAAGGGTTAGCTGCCTGCATTAATCAAACGCCACACAGATCTAAGTAGTAAGGCACAATATCAGAGAATAGAATCATAAATATTTTGGATTGGAAAAGACCCTTAAGATCATTGAGCTTAAGCATAAACCTAGCAGTTTAGCCAAGCCACCCACTAAGCCATGTTCCTAAGGGCCATATTTATGAGTCTTAAATACCTCCAGAGACACCTGTAGAATAAGGATGTTACAACATTTGGAAACCCTTACAGTGATGCAGTTATCCAGTCTTAACCTTTCCTGGTACAACTTGTGGCTCTTTCCTCTTGTGCTACCTCATCATTTGGGAGAAGAAAATAACCCCCACCTCCTTTCATGTAGTTTTAAAGGTCTTCTTTTCTCAGTGGCTGCTCATGACTTACTCTCTAGACATTGAGACTGTGGAAGGTGTATGCAGACTCATTTTGGATGGCCTGGAGAAATACTACACTATGATATTTTTCACATATTGAGGGGAGTTACCAATAAAGGCTGGTGGGTGAGAGGCTGGACATGACCCAGCCATGAGCACTCCCAGCCCAGAGAGCCAAACGTGTCCTGGGCTGCATCCAAAGCAGTGTGGGCAGCAGGGCAGGGAGGGAATTCTGCCCCTCTGCTCTGCTCTGGTGAGACCCCACCTGGAACTCTGCATCCAGCCCTGGGGTCCCAGCACAGGAAGGACATGGACCTGCTGGAGTGAGCCCAGAGGAGAGCTGCAAAAGTGATGAGAGGTCTAGAGCACCTCTCCATGAGGGAAGGCTGAGAGAGTTGGGGTTGTTGAGCCTGACAAGAGAAGGTTCTGAAGAGACCTTATTGAGACCTTTCAGTATTTAAAGGGAGTTTACAAGAAAGATTAGGGCAAAATATTTAACAGGGCCTGTTATGGCAGTAAAAGGGAAATTGGTTTTATATGAAAAGAGGTTTATACTACATAAAAGTAAGAATATTTTTTTTTTAGGATGAGTGCATTTAAACCCTGAAACAGATTGTCCAGAGAGATGCCCCATCCCTGGAAATACTGAAGATCAGGTTGGATAGGACTCTGAGCAACCTTATCTAGTTGAAGATGTCCGTGATCACTGCAGGGGAGTTGGGCTAGATGGTGTTTCAAAATCTCTTCCAACTCAAACTACTCTGATTCTATGGCATCCTCATCCACATCCATTACAAATGAGTATGCATTCTGAAACATAACACAAAACCAAGTTCTATCATGATGCTGCATCTGCTTAATTTAAATTCTAAAATACGTTATTTGTACAACAGATTCACTCTTCTGCATAATTCAAGACAACTCCCAGACAAAAAAATACCAGAACACTGGGAGGAATGAGAGAGCTCCATTTTGTCTTTCCTGGGACCTGTCTTCCCTCTTATTTTACAAGATGGACAAAAAAACCTTCTCAAATTTTTCAAAACTGCCTTTAAAGATCAGAAGAATTAAGGAAACTGCAGTGAGTCACAGACATTTTCAAAGGTCTCCCAGCTCCATCTTTCACCAAAAAAATAAATAGAGAATGAATTGACTATTTAAAATAACACAAGCAAAGAAAAGAAAAGTGAACTTCAGTATTTGCAACCTAATTTACATTCTCTCTTCGTTCTGGCAACTCTTGTAGTTAACAGATGGTGCAAAGGCAAATGCACCTTTTGATTATAAGAAAAAAATGGAAAAAATAGGTGATTCAGGAAATGAGTTCTACTAAGCATTAAGATATTAGGACAGTTCACTTATACTGTGAGCTTTTAACATGATATGAGCAAATTAGAGGAAATTCGGTGCCTAATTGTCTTACAGGATTCTAAAAATGAGTCTCATTAGCCCCAGTTCAGGAAGCAGGTCAGTTCCTAAAATCATACTTGATCCTAAATATGGACATCAGTGTCATCGACTTCATTGCTTAACTCCAACCCCTCCACAAAATTCAAATCAGGCAGGTGCCAGTGTGACATTATATAATTCATCAGCAACAAAGAGACATTTAGATGACCACTTCCTTCACTTTCTGAGCTCTGCATCAGATACAATGACTATAAGAGGTTCTCAACCGTATCAGTGATCACCACGGCATCCACAGTAACAGCTCTGCACAACTCCTTTCACAAGCAAAGACCAATGACAATCAGCAGTAAAAGAAGGATAATCCTTATAGTCAAACCGTTGACTAAATGACCTTTCTGGTTGTTGTGATAGTGCCCTGCATTTCAGTGGAGCCCAGATGGCTTTGCTATTGTTGGGCAGAAGAATGCAAATTAGCTCTCACAGTACCAATTATTAACTCTTATGATACAGTTTCTTCTGCATGAATACCTCATTTGCCAACTCTTCCATACTGAGACCTTTATTTCCCACTGCAGATAAGCCTAGCATCTTTTTTCAGAATAATAATGGCCATAGTCAGTGTGCAAACCTTACTTTTTAATTTTTTCTTACCTTCTTTACATTTTAACATTCATAAAGCCCTGTGGACAATTGGTGTAAGCTATTGAGGAGGCAGGCTGCCTTTTTTGGTCTACAATTGAGAAGAACTCCAGTGGATGTAAACACAGATTCCATCTATGAATGCAAATAATGGCTTGGTTTTCAGGTGTTGGTTTTGTAACAAGTCCCCATCTACGAGTAAAAGATGTGCATCAGACAAAAGGAATGCTCCATTCCACATGCAAGCTAAAACCTGAGCTTTTCTCAGGGATATAGTAAGATACCCAAAATTGTAAACTGACCATCAGCCTCCACCAACCCTCCTTTCTTGCACTTTCTTCAAAAACACAGCTCTTCTGCGTTTCACTTCCAAGTGGAGACTATTTCTCATCACAACATTATAGAGAGCTTGTGAAGCTTCTCTCTCTCTTCTGCAGAAGTTAAAAGAAACATAATAAAAGCACTAATTGCTTCATAATCAGCTAATAAAAAACAAAATTACCTTCTATAAGTATTCCTGTTTCCAAGCACTTTTTGCATGCATGAAGTATAATGTTGTTTGAATCCCTGTTGACTTGTCCTCCACGTTATCAGAAGGCTGCAGTTGGAGCTTTCAGTGTCTGTTTTCTGCCAGTTGTGGGTAGGCTAGGTTTTTTTCATTTTATTCATAGCTCAGATCTAACTCTGTTAACTGGATGGTTTTATTTTGATACTCAAGAACAGCACTGTCCAGGCTGTTTCCCTCTCTCTAAGATATTATTTTGGTTTACCATAAATCTGCCTTCAGAACAGATTTTGCCACTTCATTATTTATGCACGATAAATACCTTGGAATGATTCATGTTGCTGTGGTCATCTCGTGCTTTGATTGAGTTTGGGGACAGAAATTAAACTCCCTGATTTCTTAGAGAGTTAACTCTTCCAGCTTGGTAATTCTAGCTGGGAAATGTTTCTTTGCTTTTCATCTCTTTTTCAGGAACGTATCATGATATTCTCAGATTTTGATGGACCTATTCCTTTTTTTTTTTTTCAATTGCTTAAGAATTTTTCTGTGGTGAAAAAAAAGGAATCAAATTTGCCACTTCAGGAGGAAAAAAGAAAATTCATCCTCTTCAGGTGTAGAATGTCATAACGATTTTTTGGGGTTTTATCCTTGACATAGGATATTCTTGTAGATCACTGGTAGTAAGATTTCTGGATTTATATTAAAAGTCTGCATTCATATGATAAAATCATTGGTCTCCATTTTTTTTTTTTTTTGGTCACTCTGCCAGGATGTGATCTTTAAGGAAAATACTGTGGAACAGTTTTTTCCTTGAGTTACTGTTTTGTTATTTTGATTTTTTAAAAAATAGCTATGCACAGTGTGTTACAATGTTATTTCTTGCTCTGCAATTACGGAATGGACACGTGGAAAGAACGTCTTATGCTCTGTGTGGCACTTGTAAAATCCTAGATAAAAGTACTGCCTTATTCTGGTAAAATGTCTTGTATATAACATTTTTGGATCTCTTGTTACTATAACGACAAATTGAAAAGTGGGACGAAGTTAATATCGTAATACATTTTTTGACTGTTTACTCCTTCATCTAAGGATTTTCTTCACTCTGAAGAGGCTTACACTATAGTCCATTTGTTGAAATATTGTTGTAGTAATTATGCAGAGTTTAACATAAGAGATGGGGGGAGCAGGCAGACATGATTCAAAATTTTAAATGAAAACAGCTGATTTCTCCCTTTGGAACAGTGTTTGTCCCGCAGACAAAAAAACCCAGCAGCCTCACCTCTGTCTCTTGTACATCGGTATTGTTTCAGTCACTCATATGCTCTGCATCTGTTATTGTGGTGGTGCATTAGTCTAAGGATCAGCATCTTTGTTGCAGACTTTACTTTTCCTTCTGGGCCGTAAGAGTCCAGAGAGATAGCAAATGCTGCAATTATTCTACCACTACACAAAACCAGGAAAAATCCTGTAGTGGAAATAATTCACCATTCAAAACAGAAGCTGGTAGAAAATTGTTACTTTTTAGACTGCTTTTCTAATGGAGCTAGAAATGGTCTAATACTAGTGAATTTACAATTCTCACAGAAGTTTCTTTCACATGAAATCAGAACTGCCTATAAAATGGTTGGAAAACACAGCTGAAAGATCTCAAAAAATACTTGACATCTGCAGTGAAATACAGTGCACAAATCTTTGTGTTATACCACATGCAAAATAGTCTTTATATTCCTTATGTGCTCTGAGGGGTGAAGGTAACAATGGAGGCCAATGCACTGCCACCTCCTCTGCTCTTCCCATGCTGGGCAAGCAGCAGGACTGAGCTGGTTAATCACTGATCAGGTTCACACCAAAGCACTATATCTCCGTATTCTGAATTGTTTCTACTGTACTCAATTCTGTTTATATTCCACTCCTGGAGACTATTTTATTTCTCCTGTCTACAGTACAGACTACTGAGAGTGTGCTATGTCATTAATAAAGGCTAACATTCTCATGAAATCCTAAATCACTTTAGGCCAATTCACAGAACTCAGAAAGCTCAGGTTGAGCACAACAGAACATGATAAGAACTGCAGTTCAACTTCTAGACATTAAACTACAATTTTAGATCTACAATTTTACTTAATGTAGAATAAAAGCTAATTGTTTCAGTTTCTAGTAACTACTTGTTGTTGTTCAGCTGTATAATAAATTATTTTTAGGCAATAAATCAAAAAAGTAGTAAAAAGAAATGCAACTTTGATCCTGTTTCGCTCAAACTTTGCGCAGTGTTTTATCTTTATAAAATAAATTATATATTTATATTATATACTATATATTATACTTTATAAAGCATTATGTCTTTCTTTCCACTGTCTTCTTTTCACATCTTTTTGCCCTGAACACTCTTAACATCTCTGTGTGGTCATTTGGGTTCCATTTTTGTTCATTAAATTGCAGATTATCTGAGGGTGTTAAAGTGTTATGATTCATTTACTAGAGAGAAATACAATTTGAGCCATTTTGCAATAATTTGTTTTGCTGCAGTATAATTGCCATACCATGACATTTTTTTGTAAAGACATCAATGCTTTCTGTAATCTGTGCAGTTACCATACATTACCTCACTCAATATAATTTATAAAATGTTGAAGTAATACATTACAGATTAATTCTGTGTTAACTGAGAAGACTGCTGTGCATAGAGCTTCAGCAAAAGAAGAGGGCATGCAGGCTGATGTTCACAGAGTCAGGCTGATCACTGCCACCCACAGTTGTCACCTGCTTGTCTCCCAGCCGTGCCACAGGGTGGTACGAAATGTACACTGCATGTTGGATATGTGACATGAACATCAGGAGAAGAGCTGTGTCTTCCCCATTTTCTGCACCTCGGTCTTTCCTGTAAGGGTGAAGGTCCATTTCCTGGCCCTTTTTCAGGAGTCATGAGCCATGACTGTGCCTTTCTTAGAGCATCTGTTGATCACAATTTTTCATCCTCGAAAGTAAAAGGAAGAATGGAAGGACTTACATGGCAGTGCTTTTCCTAGTTAATAGTTTATTCTAGAAATAATTAATTGCATAGTAACCCTTTATCAGTTTCGGTTCTTATTTTTCTTGTTTTCTAAATAATAACATTATTGTCATTTAATGTTTTTATTATTATTTTTATTACTATAATAAAGTAATAAAACAGCAACTCAAATACCTCAAAAGGAATATGGAACCAACACTATCGAAACTGTAAAGAGGATTTAGATAGAACTAACCATGAGCAAGTTGGAGGAAGGACAACCTAGATTTACCATTGGATAGGCCATACAGAGGTCCTTTAAAAACTTAAATTCTGCATCCTCTCCCCCCCAGTTCTGTAGACAAATATAAAAAGATAGCTAAAAAGGAAAACATAAGACTCTTGTTTGAAGAAACAAGATGATGTAGGGCACAACGAAACAGAGTGCCAGAAGGACACAATCAATGAAAACAGATTGTTAAAGCACAGTGGGAACTTCAAACTGCCCACAGGTCCAAACATGGATATAAAAATATAAAAGCAAAAAAAGTTGCAAGAGAAAACAGCACAAACATTTTAAGCATCAATTGGTTCACGTAAGATTCTTAGATGTCTTTTTTTGTGCAAATGAGATACTCAGGAGGAGATTGTTGTGAACACCAATTCAGAAATGTTTTGTACTCTGATTTTATATTTTTACATTTCCCACAGGTTTGGTGCTTGTGGAGAAGCACACAGAGCTGTGCAATTTCATGGGCTGAAAGTGGTTCTTTATGCTCACCAACAGAGCTGCCCAGAATCACCATTCCCATCTCAGCCACACCTTTGGCAGCCTCAACACCTTTGCCTGCAGCCCTACTGAACTACCACGAATCCAGCTGTGTTACAGGAAAAACCAAGAGTACCCATTCCTGTTTGTCAGAAGCTGCCATTTAATTACTGCTGTGTGATTAATGAGTAAGTTAGTTTTTGCTCAGAAAGACCTAGGACTTTTTTCTTTTTGGAAAAGAAAATGGATTTTAGGGGCGGAATGGGTACAAAGTTAGATGTTAAAAATCTCATTTAGCACTGAAATCTCCAAATGCTTTTGTCAGAAATTGTGAGGTTTCAAAATGTCAAAACATTTTACTCAGAAAACATGCAACTAAAATGTTTTGACATCTTAAAAATTAAATGCTTCATTAAACAAATGGTGCATTGAAACATTCAGAGAAACAAACACTTCCAAGTATTTAGCCCCCCCCCCTTAAATGATGACGCCATTAGAACAATAAGGTCAGAAAAAGATTGAATAATTCAGAACTGAAACAAAATGCTTTTTAGTTTGATGTAAACTGCTACTTTTATGGTTTTTTACATATTTCATTGAAAACCTTACACGATTTCCCCAGCACCCTTCTAGTTTGCCAGGTTTCTGCTTGTTTTCCCAGACAAGCACTGATGGGAAATGCATTCCAGATCCAGTTTCAAGTTTCCACTTTCCTGCTGGTCCAGGCTCGTGCCAGGGTTCTTATCCAGGGGGAGGGAATTCACAATAACCAATGGGGAAAGGTCTCAGGGGTGGATCTGGGCACGAGTGACAGGATAACAACCAACTGGGAGACAAGGGAGGGACTAAGGCACAGGATCCAATGGCACACCAAGGAAGGGAGGAAGTGTCTAGAGGAGAAGGTGTGCCTTGGAAGGATTGACAGGGACTCTCTGCCCAGGGGGTGGGGGAATGGGTGGAGAGGAACAGGGAGTCTCTGCCCAGGAGGCAGGGAAATGGGCATGGCCAACTTAAGGGGAAGAACAAGGCTCAAGGGCATGGTAACCACGGTAACAGGGGTACAATGTCATAACTTAGCGGGAAGAAGCAAACTCACCAGAACTGCCCAAATAGATCACTACAAAATCACGAAATTTCATGACAAGTAAACCATTCCGCAGCTTGCCCCAAGTTGGGGTACTACAAGAACCATTGTCCATTTGCTTACAGCCTTGGCAGAGTGGTGAGGATTTGGGCTGCAGTGCCCACCAGGACAGCAGTTACACAAGCAGGGAGGGGTTTCGGACTCTGACAATATCTGCAGTTCTGTTAGGCTGCAGAGGTGCAACTTGCTTTTTTTTCTTTTTTTTTAAATTCAAATTAATTAAAAGTATTTTTTTTAAAAAGTGCTTGTTTCTGGTATTTCTTCATCTTTCATTAGCCAACCTATCATACTGCAGGCTAGTCATGATCCAGGTTTCTGATCCATGAACACAGAGCCTATGCTTCCCAGTTTTTTAGACAATGAGAAGCAAATCTGTTTCTGCCTAAGAAATTACACATTAAGAATTCTTTTTTTTTCTACCCTATGAAGGGCCAGCAGGAAAATAAACCACTTTTAATGACTTTTTAAATCAATTGGCAGTGTACTTCCTGTGGTTGAAAGAAGTTCTGGATTCCACTGAGTCCCCTCAGTCATTGAAGAAAAAAAATTCAAACCCAAGGAGTACTTTCCATGATTCCCAGGTTTCTCTCTCCACAGCAAGAGATTTTGTTATTTGTCATTGTTGTTCTTTTCCTGCGTGTTTTGTTAAATAGTTTTTTTCCTTTTTCTCTTCACTTTCCTCCAAGGAAATTTTCTTTCCCAAACCTGGTAGGGGGAGGGGTAACTACAACCTGCTTTCCATCAGGAGATATTCTCCTCTGAGTTTGTCTCAAACCAGGACACGAGGGAAGCACTGTGGTAGGGCTTGACTACTACCATGACTACTTTCATTCCAGACTTTCTGTACCTACGAACAAGTTGACACTACCTTCCACACTTGTCAGACAAACACTAGTTGTCACCAGCCACAACTGAAATTAAATACTCGCATGAACAATGAAACAGACATGAGATAGTGAACTTAAAAATAGGTATTTAATATTACAATAAAAACTGCTTGAACACAAATATTTTTGTTAACACATTTTTCGCAGAATGCTATGGCTTCTATCTACTGTGTTCTTTTAGAAACCAATGAGGCACCTTCATTTTGTTCTTCTGAAGATGCTAAAAAGCCATTTCTGGCGAAATGTTTTGAAAAATAGATAAAATTCTGTGGCAACCAGGAAGTTAAGGTCAGGGGGGTTTTAGTTTGTGTTTATTCTTAATTCATCTTTGGCAGGGACAGTTAGTTTGATCATTGCTCATAATTTTAAGGTATTGGAAACTCACTGTGTCATAGTGCTTGGAGCTTCTTTAGTATTATTCTGTAATTATTTTAATTGTAGTTTAAATTCTAAATGTGTAAGGTTGCACTGCAGTTGCTTTTTTGATTGGGTAAAGGGTATTTTTTCAGTCGTGTGAATTTCTGAAAGGCTTAGGGAGCTGCTTTTTGGCATGATTTCCAGAAATCTGCCAAACAAGTTATTCTTCTATCTCTGCACACAAAATTTCACATAAATATATGAATATATAATGGTTGTCTTTCACCTCCCTCCATTCCGAAGCTGGAGGTCTGCCCTTGTGTGTGAAATAAAAGGTGAGTCCAGCAGAACTGAGCCACAGCTAGCAGTTTGAACCTGACCTAGCAGCTGCACGTACCTGACTGCTCACTACAATGCAGCTTGCAGGGTAATTAAGTATTCCTCTTGAGATGGACATTTTTTACACTTTCTTATGTTTATCATTCATGTTATTTATCCACTTAACTACTACAATAGATTCATTGGCTATTATTTAACTGCAACATACTATTATTGGTTACCTACCGCATAAGCATTCTAAGCATTCAGAAAAACACCAGGTGCAGCCTTGTTGCTGTTTTCTCTTTCTGTTGTTTAGGTTTCTTGCTTCTGTTGACCCTAAGTTTCTCATGGGTACAAACGGATTGTGCTAAGATCAATGTCGGAATCAGACAGGCTTGCTGACCTGCTGTTAATTCCCACAATTAAGTTCAAAAATGTTGAATGAGGCAAGAACATGTGGGAGTGTTTGGATGGGAGAAGGCATTTCGTGTGCACCTTCGGAGGTTACAGGTGGCTGTACAACCAGCGCTTGGCATTTTGTGTGGCTGCTGCAGGATGATAGTTGGACAAAGTGACCTGGCATACAAGCAGATGTATACAGGCACTGTTCCTTCTTCCACCCCTTTGGAAGTGCACAGGGCTGCATGTGAATGTGCTTTGCCAGGGAGTTACCATCTCCAAGCATAGCAACTGCGAGCTTTCCTGGAACAGCAGCCTGAGCAAGGTGGAAATGGCAGATGTCAGCTGAAGCAAACGCTGCTGTGAGATTGTGTCACAAGACTGCCAGACCACTGCCACTGAAATCTATCACAAGGAATGGATTTTATGGGGGAAAAGCTATTATTGGCAGAGGAGATGGATCTATTCCATTACAGGTGATGAATATTTACAGTATGGAAATTTTTATAATAGCCCAGATCTCTAGCGGTCAAGAACAGCTAGGCAGCTAAAGAACTAAAGCAGTTCTACATTTTTTCTGCTCAGGTTATTATTCATTAACAACAAACACATTTTCTCCTTACCAACAGTTAATTGCCGCTTGCAATGATTTTACAGTTAGCATAATCCTAATTCAGATATGACAGTTCAGCAATATTTATTTGTTTATTTATTGACTCCATGTTTAAATAAGGAAAATCTTTGAACTCCAGCTCTCTGTGCTGAAACAATTAGCATTTTATGACAGCATTTTAGCCATTTCTTTACTATTAATTATTTTGCTAAATATTAAGTTTAAAATCACCCGTCACAGACTTACTGCCAGACAATTCTGCAGAAAGTGAACAGAAAAATTATTTTGCACCAGACTGACTCAATCAATAGAAGAGAAAATTATTTCCTTTTCTGATATGTACATTATAGGTTGTGTCCAACCTCCATTTACCTGTATTGATGCTTTCTAGGTGATGAAGGCTGCTTTTAATATGAATTGAAATTTCAATTTCAGCAGTCAGTGGTGCTCCCCAGATGTAATTCTCCCCATGCATGAGGAATATAACCTCATTTTTTGTAGGTATTTTCCCTATATTTTTATTTGTTTCTCTAGAGAATCCGAATGAGAAGTAAAATGAAAGAGAAGAAATCAATAGT
>VZRF01007207.1:0-110859 GCA_013396875.1 Vireo altiloquus
GCCTTCTTAACTAATACAGAAACAGGGAGTTGTGGAGGCCAGTAGGCATGCCACACGGGGGTCCCCTGAGAACCCCCTGGGAGGGAAGGACCCTGAGATGCATCCCCAGCTTAGGGGACACAAAGGGACTTTTCTCACAGGATGCCCTGTTCTGTTNAGGATGCCCTGTTCTGTTCTGCTGGTGTACTCCTGTTTTACTCCCTTGGTTGGGCCCATCCGTCCAAAGCCCCTTGTCCCTCAGCCATCCCCATCTGTTCCCCAATTCGCTCCCATACCCTGACTTCACCTTTGTACTGCCCTCATGTCCCCTGGTGGTCCCCTAGATGTTGTCTCCGCCCCTATGATCCCATACTTAATCCTGAACCCTTCCCATGAACAACCTAGGTCGGCAGCTGGAATAAACATCTCTGAAGACCCTTGCAAAGACCCTTCCTCACTCCTTTCCACCAATGCACCGGGCTTCCAGAAGGTTGTGGCCCAGTGAAAAACCACTCTGGCTTACAACACACCATCTCTTTAGGCAGTCCATTCCAAAGCCTAACAAGTCTTTACATGAAATTCTTCCAGTTGTCCAGCCTGAACCTTCCCTGCACCACTTAAGGCTATGTTATCTTTTTTCTGTCACTACTTACCTGGGAGAAAAAGCTTTCTACACCCACCTCTCTACAACTTCCTCCTTCTCTTCAGGCCAAACTGCCCCAGCTCCCTCAGCCACTCCTCACGACAACTTACTCTCTAGATCCTTCCCCAGATAGTTTGCCCACGTCTGGACTCCCTCCAGCACCTCAATGTCTTTCTTGTAGTGAGAGACCCAGAACTGGACCCAGAATTGGAGATGTGCCCTCACCAGTGCTGGGTACAGGGGGACAATCCCTGCCCTGGTCCTGCTGTCCACACTACTTCTGACACATGCCAGGTGCCTTTGGCCTTCTTGGCCACCTGGGCACAAGCTGGCTCACGCTCAGCAGATGTTGGTCAGCATCTCCATTTTCTGCTGGGCAGCTTTCCAGCCACTCTTCTCCCAGCCTGGAGCACAGGGGTTTGCTGAGATGGAAGCACTAGGCCTTGTTGAACCTTATACAGTTGGCCTCAGCCCCTCATTCCAGCCCTAATACCTGTATTGACAAAATTGACATATAAACACAGTTTTTTCTTTTTGACTTTTACCTTCATGTAAGATATTACTTTGACTCCTTTTGGTTTTTTTCCCATGAATCTAATATTTTTTCCATTACTTAATTAACTTTTTTTTTCCTTTGACAGTTGCTTTCTTCTTATTATTTTGTTACTGCTGAGATCTGAGCTGTAAAGTACAGATTTTAATTTCCCTAAACAATTGTTGATTATATTGTCATACAGTGTTTCTCACTTTAAATTACTTTAAATTATTTCTCAGCTATTTCAAAAATTATATATGTGAATATAAAGTAAATGCCAAGAATAATATATAAAAAAATCTCAAGACTGAGTGCCTGTGCACAAGCATAGAACCATAATGATTTTTTCTGAATGCATATCTATTTTTATCATTTCACCTCTTTCTATAGTTTTCTCTGCTAACAAACAAAAAAAGATTGTCTATGAAGATAATTTTGTCATTTTTTACTCTCCTTTGGACTCTGAGTTTTGTGCTTCTGATGATAATGAAGATATGAAAAAAATTGTAGAACTAAGATGGTAAAACTAATATCACAAATTGTATTCTAATGGAGTCCCCTTTGCAGGTTGTGTTACCTGTAGGTAGGAAATTATCCAGCTTACAAAGTGTGTAAGTGATTGTGTTAGCAAGGTTTAAGATTTGCAGATATAATTAAAACAAACAATTTAAAAATTATTTCTGGAAGTACTTTTAATGCAATATAATAAAATCACTTCAGAAGTATTTAAAAATAGTTCTGGAGGGTTATAATCACAGGTTTTTGGATGAACTTTTACAGACTTTTAACTGATAATGTGATAGCATTTGTGAATGAAAACTTGCCAGAATAAGCTAATGTTGATTTGGTCAATCAATGGTTACCATAGTCACAGATAAATCCAGCATGCTTTTCCCAGGTAGAAGCCGTGATTATATTTACTGAAGACAATGGAGAATATTTCTGTTCTTGCTGTTTACCATGTTTTCACAAACTGTATAATGTTCAGTGAAGCTGAAATATTTGGTGAGCAGGAGCTAGAGTTGATCACTGAGATGAGAAACACAAAGTATTTCCCCCACTGGATTGAACAAAGTGCGCCTCAGATATCAAGACATAAGTCAAATGGATCCTGTCAAATGATTCTGTGTTGTATGGATCACAACACAAGGTCAAGGGAGAGCTTTTTATACACTTGAAAAAACTCAGTAATAATTTGGATATAACTTGTTTTTAACTGTATGACCTCATCATAGGAAAGAAAGGGAGAGAAAATCTGGTGATCCAGGAGTAAAATGCCATCATAATAGTTAGTTATAACAAATTATTTTATTTCTGTCTTGAACTGGAGGGGATTTTTTTTTTAAATAGAAACTTTTAAAACTCCACAAAAATGGAGGAAAATAGTTATCTTACCTGCCGGCAAAACTCTAACGAACACACAATGAAGGCATTAGATTAAATAATGAAAAATAATAACAACCGTCTTAACATAAACACATTAGCCTTTTTATCAGTAGTGGAGAAAATATTTGAGAACTAAAAATATACTTCTCAGCATAACAAAATAACTTTTTTTTTTTTTTTTTTTTTTTTTTTTTTTTTTACCATGTATATTTGTGCAGGGTAAACTTGCTCTCTTTAAGCTGTGTCATACACAATAATGGGAAAATTTCCACCAGGACTGTGAAGGAATGCAGAGCTGGACAATGAAACTTTCCAAACTACTCCAGCCCTTCATATCTACTTAGATCCCCTCTTGACCAGTTTCTTTCTCTCATAGTTTACAGCTTCTACTTTAGGAAATTTAAAATAAGCAGGTGTTTTTTTACAGAGAAATATTTTTATGTTTGAATCATACTCTTCTTCAAACTAATCCAACCTGATGCACAGCACAATTAAATTTGCTCTATGCTTTTTGCTCTGATATATACGATTTTTTATCTTCTTGTAGTCTATGATTTTGATTTTTTAAGTGTCAGAAATTCTTCAAAGTGTGAGATATAATATAGGTTTATGTCCAAACAAAAGCATGTTTTGAGAACATGCTTTATGCGATTTTCCTCTGAAAATAAAGAAAATCTGATAGGTAGAGAAATTCTGCCTTCATGTGCAGTGGAAAACACGGAAAGTACGGAAAAGGCATAAAAAGTCTGACTCATTATGTCATGAGCAAACATTTTTACAGTTCACTAGATGAAGAGAAAGTGGGGAAAAACATTTACTGCAAATTATACATGGTTTCTATTTATTTAAATTTTCAGGTTACGGTCTAAATTGCAGAGGGGAAATGAATTTAATAATGAATGTTTTTCATAACATTGTTTTGTTTATCTGCTTAATTGAAGGCTTCACAGTGCAAAGACGTTCTGTTTTCATATGCTGGAAGGGAAAATCGGGGGAAAATGGGAAACTGACATTAAAAAATGTATTCTAACTACTTTAAATTGATAAATTAATCCCTGAGAATAAAACAGCTCTCTTATATTCTGAAGTATTTGGAAGGAGAGGAGATTTAGGACAGTGTTGGCAAAATATAGGGATCCAATTTGACTCTCAAAAGTATTCTTCTAAGCCTGATGTGCAATCCAAAGAACCACAAGAATTGTAGTATGTTTCTACTGCCTTTTAAAGAAACTCCTAAGATTATAAAAGAAATACCAGAAAGCTCCCTCAAAAAGAAAAAAAAAAAAAAGGGAATATAATGAAGGTAAAAAAATCAAGCTGCTGCTGCTATTCAGCCAGGATAAAAAATAGTAGGCACTCTTACTAGCTGGTAAGAGTGTATAGGTATAAGGTATTCTGGTACCATTTTCTAAACGTTCCAAGTCACTCGATGGATCTTCGAATACATTAGAGGATTGTTAATATAATGATCTTATCTCTTCCCTTCTATTCTGCATCATCTGTGAATTGGACATGTGGAGACTGAAGGTGCCTTCATCAACTGGAAATAGACCCATTAGAATGCACTGTACAGTGTAACCAAGCTACTACAAAAGGCAGAAGAAGTAAGCCCTAATACTTTATTGCTGTGACTTCTTTTAAGTACTGAACTGGATATATAGTATCTCTGTTTTTAGAATACTTATCTGCCTTTCCTGTGAACACTTCTTTAATTTTATTACATCAGAATGAACTATATATACTTATGCTATTTATTTCCCTAGCAAGAACTGACAAATCTTAGAAGTTTAGCACATGAAAGTGAAAATAGCTATGCCTCATCTCAGTTTATTATTGTTCTTGTATGTTTTTCCTTTTGAAATTAATACTTTTCACTCGCCTTTTATAATTGCAATAAAAAACAAGGCCAAACGTAAAAATCACACTTCTCTGCCATCCCTTGTCACTCAATGATCACTTCACATAGCTAGACATTAATTTGTCTTAGCACATGCCACACATACTTCTTTTCTCTCTGGGAGTTCTGCAAATGACCAAAGCAACAACCACAGGAGGATGAATATACTGGAATACATGGGACTGACACTGCAATGAAACGCTTGTAATGATTAACAACAGAATGACCGATTTATTACCTGTTTGACCTTAAAATAGGATGTGGGCATTTGTTGGTGTTGTTTGGCTTTTGTTGTTGTTGTTTTTAATTTGATAGTCATACTGGTACTTCATATAGGCAGCCACATTTGGGAAAACTTACACTTTATTTTAAGCATTGCTTTTTAACTCATGTGCTGTAGAGATGTCATGAGTAGTATGAGTGTAACATGCCATATTAATTCCATGACCATGAACTGTGTAATTTTTATATATATATATACACACTATAAAATCATTTATGGAGAACCTTAACTCCTGTCTGTGCTGACAAGACTTCCAATTGGACTTTGACCATTATTTTTTTATTGTGATTTAAAGGGAAAATTCTTTTACCAAGGCAAAAATACTGATTACCGTTTCTCTACAACAGCTGTAAGCTTACAATTAGTCCATCTATAAAATTAAGTGTTTAATTGGAAATAATATAAATTACTCAGAAATTTAAGTAAAGAACACAGAATTCATAAGAATAAGAATTCATAAGAAATATACAACTTACTGCATAAAAAGAGAATTCATCTATCTGCAAGTCTGAATGTTGAGACTGGCACCATGCAGCATAAGTTCAAAGAGCTCTAAACACTCTCAGACATCTGAAACTCCCTTCCCAAACTTTTAAATATCTTAAAAATCTGAAGTGGGTTCTTCTTAAAACAGACAGAAGAAGACAAGAATGTTGTACTTGCCAACATGGCCAGTGCTTCCAGGAACAAAGGCTTTAAACTCTACTCTTGCTTCTAATAAATACTCTACTAAAAATCTTTAGTTTTTCCTCATGATCACTAACAAATGATGTTACCTTTTGTAGGTTTGTTTTCTCAAACGAAATCCATCTTAAACAGATTATCCTCCATTGTACCTTGCTATTATTTTTATCTCAGTGGCTTTTTTTTTTAAGAAATGTTACTCATTTAAATAATGGAATTGAACAACATATATAGATGGCACCAGTAGAGTTAAGTTTGCATTACAAACATTAAAACCACAAACAGAACATCTGCACCAGGTCCAACGAGATCCCGTTTTCACACTAAGATTTTACTTCCCTCTTTCCTCCATGTAGAAAGGAAGTATATATACAATCGTGCATATCACTTGCGCTTCAGCTTGATGTTGCATTTACTTATATGTGCAAGATAAAGATGATTATTGCCATTAAAATGATTTTTAAAAAGAGACCGCTTAGGAAGGGAGGGTGACACAGTAGGGTAGCCCACCACTTCCCACTGCAGATGTCCCTGGTCTGCTGCAGCTTAGAGGACTCTGCAGTTTCCTCTTGGAGGGCAGGCAGCAGCCAGTGACACAGTGTGTCCGCAGAGGTAGAGAAGCAGGAGGGGTCTCCCTTATGAATTCCAAACCCTCACTTCCAGTGGAGTGGACGAGGTACAACCGAGATGAGGGTCATGCATGGGTTCTTATACTGGGGGTGGGAAAACTCAGGGACCAATGAGGAAAGAGTTAAGGGGTGGTTCTGGGGAGGAATGACAGTGTAACAACCAACCGGACAGTGACAGGGGAGGGTTCAAGGGACAGGGTCCTATGACACACCGAGTGGAGCGGAATTTTCCAGAGGGAAAGGTGTGTCTTGGGGAGAGTGACAGAGGTTCTCCATCCAGGGGGTGGGGAGATGGGTGGAGAAGGACAGGGAGTCTCTGCCTGGGCTCGGCTGACACAGGGGGAGGGACAAAACTCAGGGGAAGGAGGACTGTAGAAACTGGGGTACAGANACAGCAAGGAGAAGCTGATGTACCACCTGAAGATTAAAAAGTGCTTCTTTACTGTGCAGGTGACCAAGCACTGGAACAGGCTGACCACAGAGGTTGTGGAGTCTCCTCTACTTGAAATATTCAAGAACCATCTGGACACAATCCTGTGCCATGTGCTCTGGAATGACCCTGCTTGAGCATGGAGCCTGGACCAGGTGACCACTGTGGTCTCTTAACAGCTCGACCCATTTGGTGACTGTCATTTTGTGAATTTTTAGTTATTTAAGGTGAAGTAGGATTCTTACCAAACTGATGTGCAGACTTGCCAAGAAGTTAAAGTTGGAGTTGATAAACTTTTCCATATTTAAATTGCTAAGTAAGGACTGAAATCTGTAGGTAGTAGATTGTATAAAATTCTTATACGTTCTATTCTTAAGCTATTTCTAGTATAAAAAAAAAAGACTGCCATGCCTAGAAACAGCTGGAATACATTTTCTGTCACAGGTGTAGTGCTGGAGGGAGGCTGGGCAAGAAGTGGTGCTTTTTTTAAGAGATTTTTTTAGTATTTTGACAGTATGTATTCCATTGGAACATCCAGCTAGTCAAAAACAATTCACTTTGACAAAAATGTTGATAGAAAGAGAAGGTTTTGCTTCCCTATATTATAATTTTTATATTTTATAAATACAGTTGACCTTACTCAGTTGGACTATTCACAGTTGAATTAACCTGCTTTATTTATAATTTTTATATTACCTTTTACCTTTGTAATATTGTATTTGTATCAGGAAAACAACAATTTAAATATTTTCTTCATTATATATGTATGTAAATGTAGAATTTTCCTCAGGATAAATTCTGATCCATTCTACCTACTCTGTTTGTAGGTATGTGTGCAGAGGTATGAATGACAATAACTGGAGAGGGGACCATGCATCACAAGGGCCTTTCTGCCTGGGTTTTGACAACAGCAGAGGCCAGGATGTTTCCCCAGAAAGCTGCAATTTTCTTCAAATATAGATGTTTGTATGTAGGTGCTGAGAGCATCAACAGTATACTGTCAGCATATGGAATAAGACTCCATTTTTGTTGAACCATGATCTTTTGTCCAGCCTGATGGAGGATGTGTCAGTCAGATCTTTTTTCCCCTCACAGCTTAATTTCTTTTCTACTACATTGGATGTCTGACTGGCAGCAATGGGATGTTTGCCAAATCTTTTAACATAAAGTTTGGCATATATATACACACACAGACATATGTATACATGTGTAGATATGTAAATGCGACAATCATTTTTTCTTATTTAACTCTTTGATCACAGTCATCTAATGAAATTTAGTTAATATGCTTGTTCTCTTCCCCCTTTCATATCTTTTAAATACAATAAAATATTGCTGTAAAATATAATAAATATCATAGTTCTTCATATTTTTAATCAAAAAATAAAATAAGAAATTCACAGAGGAATTGTATTTCATATATTATGACTTTCTCTTGCCTGGAGAAAAGGAGACTCAGGGGTGACCTTGTCACTTGCTAAAACTATCTGAAAGGAGGTTGTAGCAAGGTGGGGGCCATCCTCTTCTTTCTGGAAGCCAGTAACAGGATGAGAGAACACAGCTCAAGCTGTGCCAGAGGAGGTTCAGGTTGGACATCAAGAAGAATTTCTTTATGAAAAGTTTTGTTAAACATTGGAATGGACTGCCTAGGACCATTCCTGGAGGTGTTCAAATAATGACTGTATGTGGCACTTATTGCTGTGGTCTAGTCCCAAGGGGATTGATCAGTCAAAGGTTGGACTCTGTCTTAGAGCTCTTTTCCAATCTAAATGATTCTGTGATTTTGTGAAATTCTAGAAACATTAGGACTTCACATTGCATTGCCAAATCCTGTTTGGAAGTTCTGAATATGCCAAATCCAGTTTGGTAGTTCTGAATAGTACATACAAGGTGATTAGTGTTCACTGGAGACAAAATCATAACTATTAGTGTTCACTGGAGAAGAAATCATAACTATTATATAGGTTGCTTGTGAGAATTCTATGATTAAATATAGCTTCATGACTCTTGGTCATATGGTTCTATATTACTTTTTACGGGCTTTAGTTGAGTTATTACTTGCTTAGAAAATACATGCTTGCAGAAGCTTAAGTGGGGTCTGTTACATTGCATAGCTTGAAATATACATTCTACACATAGAGCTGTGATAATTGGGGACGTATAGCTCTTTTAACCTCTTTTGAATACTCACCCTATACTACTTGATTAAGAACATGTTTCTTGCAAATATATTCACAAGTTAATAGATCCACACAGCGGATTTGCTCAAAATACAGTTTCCTTTTGAGAAGTGACTGTCTAAAATACTACTTTCTTACTGTGTAGTCCTGCTCTCTGCACATAAGATGTTCACATACCTGCACTATTGCCATCTATTTGATTTAAACGTAATGATTTTTTTGTCTTCTTCAAAACAAAAGCTCCTGTTGCCTTCTAGTAGTGATGTGTATTGTGATAGGCAAATGGTGAAGGAAAACTGTGCTCCAAACATTTTACAAGCTAAAATTACTAATTAACATTAGTTAATATTATGTTCTTCATAGAATTAAAGGAAATGGATTGTCCCTTACCAGTGACAATATTTTAGTAAGATGCATTTTTCTTTTGTCAGCAGACAAGGGAAGTCTGGTAGATTT
Source organism: Vireo altiloquus (assembly GCA_013396875.1). Classification (NCBI taxonomy): domain Eukaryota; kingdom Metazoa; phylum Chordata; class Aves; order Passeriformes; family Vireonidae; genus Vireo; species Vireo altiloquus. Next base: position 9,103 of record VZRF01007207.1, read on the forward strand.
AGAGCTCAGCTCTGTCTTTTCTCCTGCAGTTCAAGAGACTGCTGAAGTACATACCTTAACAAGCTTTTAATCAAATCCATGTATAATTTATGAGTCCATCACTGACGCAGCGCGACTTTACAGTNATTTGGCTATTTCCAGATTCTGCCATTTCTGGCATCACAATTCTCCATCTTTTGTTTCTCTGTCCAAGGAATGCTTTTCTTCTCAGTACCATTTGCTATGTACAAAATTCTACTAAGATTCCTCAAAATCATTACAGGATATTAATGTAAGAAATCATCATAATTATGCCATCATTAAACAGAATTGCATTAACTAGTCTTCAATGCTGAAGTTAATGTGGTGGTATCTTTTGTCAAGCTAGAATCCTGCAAAGTCCTTAGCACATGTACTATGCTGCATGTAAATAATGACACATTTATCCAGAATACTTCCCAAGAAACCTCATAGCTGATCTGCAACCAGGGATTAGACTTTTCTTTGAAGTTCAATATCTATATATTTATAAATTGACTTTTTACTAAAAAATAAATAATAAATAATTTTCGACTGGAAACCACATTTTTAGATACTTAGGATTGTGAGAGAGTGAAGTGTTAAATGTTAATGACTCAAAAGATTGGCCATTTGCAAAAGCAGTGGGTGCTTTGCTGAGGCCAGGTTTTTCCCCCCAACCTAAAGGGAGTAGGAGAGTTTTTGGGTGTGTGGTTATGAAACCTCTGATCTGTGTAAGAATAGCCCAGATGCAGAGGGCGTGAGCCTCCACCACTGGATGATGACTGCAACAAACCTACCTTTGTTTACATAAAGCAGCTGAGCCCTGCAAATGCTTCATGAATACTAAGGAATCTAATCCCCATGTTAACCTGGGACTGACTAACGAGTAAGCCTGAAGGTATTCATCTCTTCTGGTAAGGCATAACTGTCTCAACTATACTGGAGTGAGAAACAGTTGTCATGTGTTAGAAGTTGTTATAAACCATCAAAGACCCCTGAGGCACACCTAGACTCATTTCTTGGGCCTTCCACCAGAGAACAGCACATGTGTTGCATCAGACAGTGTAAAACTCCTCCAAAAGCGAGGTGCTTGGGTGTTCCCACCTGAACCCATTGAACTTTTTTTTTCAGGGGTTTCCCTCACCCGTGATAGATCAAGACTGCAACCATCACTTCGACCAACAGACATCAAAATTTCAACAAGTCCCATCACTGGATCCATGGGTGGAGACATCTTTCCGCTACCTACTCTTATCCTTTCTTTCTCTTACTTTATTTTCCTTAAATATTTTCTTAATTGATATCTTTACACTTTTATATTGTTATATTTCTACAGATAATAGCCAAAATGGCTACATACCTTCCTTCCAAATTGCAACCAAATTGTTCTAAAATAAACGTACCATATATGTATATACATATATACACACACACACTGGTCATTCAGTGTAATTTCACTCTTAGCTGCCACAGGGGATCTATTACCAAGAACCTCAGTTACCTCTGCTTCAGGGGCAGGTTGTGACAAGAATAGATAAAAGGAAAGCACACAGTACACCTGTACCCAGAGGACTATTACTGTGATTCTTTTTGGCAGAGAGCCTTGATTTTTTTAATCTCTTTGTGAATCTAGAAGATTTTATTTTCCAGGGAAAATCATGCTTTTGAAATTTTTTATGATTCAATCAGTGATTTTCAGTCATAGGTTGGCTGTTTGGGAAGAAGGGTGGCAGATTCACTGGCATCATAATTGCAAATTGTTATTTCTTTTTGGTACTTCTTTGTTAAATTGCCCTTGTAAAGAAAGTACTTTGTTGATAGCAGATATATACATGCCTGCTCTAGAATTCTTCTTAAAGTTCCACCCACCCACAACAAGAAAACCTCCAAATCTTTGTCCGTTTCCTTATCACATATGAGAAAGAACAAAAAGCTCTTAATTGCAGATCCTCTTGGAAGCATCAATATTAAAATATTGTGTGGCTTCATTGTGCTTCTCACTTGTAAATAAATTAATTCTCAGATTGAAAAAAATAGAAAAAAGAAGTGTCAGAATGTAAAAATTAATATTGAACAGTAGACAGAAAAAAATTAAGTAACCAAAAGTAGCTGAAACTACAAATATATATATCTTTAAATTTATTAAAAAGAATAAAAAAGTAATAAAAAATATAATATTTTCTTTCCTAGCATTCACTCCAGAGATTTGTAAACTCATGCATATTATATGATAATACAGATTTTATGCAAATGTTTTCTCTGCAATCTGAACAATAACAATAAATATTTTCTGGGCCAGTGTGAAATACCTGATGCTTGTGTCAGCACTTGCTCTATTCAGTTTTCTTTCTGACTTATAACGTTGGATCTGGTTTCCATTACATCTTAATTTGCATAATTCACCTCAAATCCCTGATCACAAATATTTCTGCAAACAACACAGTATGCAGCGTGTGGTATGAGTTTTAGTGAATCGAAATTCAGGTGTATTTTCTTCCATAGTACGATCACAACTAAAAGGACTTAATTTCCCAAGGAAAACAAATCGTCAGGGAAATATTTGCATTTTATGGTTTATGTAAACTACTTTATACCCCAGAGAAAACAGAGTACTCTTCTTCCCCACAAGTCTTTAAAATTCCAACACATAACCCTGTAATTTGAGAAAGAATAGATCATTGCCAATGATTATTCATAAGTGCATGTATCATTCAGCATCATAGCTCATCAAAATTTTTTTCCCAAGTTTACATGGAGTTGAAACTCATTCGCAGTCCTATATTTTCGTGCTTAAAAATTCTGTTTATCCTATGTTTTTCATTAGTATTATGAAGGGGAAAAATATGAATTTCATTTTACACTATAGAAGACTTGCATAAGAAAGAACAGGATTGATGGAAATATAGTACACAATTGTTCTCATTTGACAAAAAAAAAGAAAGAACCTGGAAAGGAATGCAATGCAACCGTGTACTGAAAAAAAAGAGTAAACGATAGTAGCATATGCTTACTGCTAAAGTTACTTGTGGTATTTATTAGAAAAAGCTAAGTTTTTTTCTATTTTTTCTCTTCAGATCAGATAGTAACTTGATATATGTACTACTTGAAAACTTCTTCACAAAAGGTATAGTAAGATCATACTAAACCCACACAGAAAAAGGAGGAGAAAAAAAAAACTGGCAAATGTTAATAAATTACATGTTTGATGTAACAGATATTTCTATTTCTATGAATACTCTATCTATTTAAAACAGGTTAAAACTTTTGCCATGCTTTAAAAAACCACAAAGTTTTGAAAGATACAAAATACCTCATATTGTTTTTAAGTTATTAGTAACTGCATTAATGCCTAGTATTTCACAAACAACATTTTAAAGTGAATAAAGAGTCAGACACCATCTACACATTTCCTCTTGAAGAACTTGCTATACATATAGTAATGTTTCTCTCTATCCTTAAATTCTTTCTGTTTAGCCTTGTAAGCTGAGGCAGGAGAAATCACTTCAACAATAATTTTAAAAATATTTCAATAAGAAGGTTTTGTTTTAATTTGTTTATAACTGTAACTTTAACCATTTAGAATGTGTGTCTCTTGAGGATAAACTCTTTTGTTTTTTTTTTCTCACAGAGAAGTAAAACTGCTGCTCCTCAGAAAAATCTGTTGTTTTGACAGGATTAAAAATAGATATGAAGCCAAGCTACTTGCAGATATCTGTATGGCAGTCTATATTAGCACCAGTTATGAGAGCAGAGAAGTATTTGGCATTTGTATCCCTGAGTCTGATTGATGTTCACAAACATCCAGGTATTGGATAACTTCTTAAGTATACAGCAGCCATTAAAAGGTCATTGAACATGATTCAGCCCAGGTGGTAACAAAGATTTTCACATTACTGTTCCTCTTAGGAGAACAGCATGTCTTGTTGGGCACAAGAAAGTCTTAACAGGTTTTGATGTTAATGAATCAGCCTCTGAAATAGTTTCTGAAATGGAAACAGGTTTAATATAAAAGAGAAGGGAAGACAGGGGGTAAAAGACTTACAAGAGAAACAAAGCTAAGGGATAACTTAAATGATGGAGAAAAAATTGAGATAAGAAAAAAAATAATCCAAGACCAGGACAAAGATGAATAGATTTGGCCAGCAAGTGTGCTGTGCAGCCTTTCAAAAGCTCTATATCCTGATGATCTAAATAAGACACCCAAAGTACGAGGTGGCTTCTTGAGGGTTTCCTACCCATAGAAAAGGATTCAGAATGAATGGTTTATACCTATCATTGATCTTGGCACAAATTTGTGAAGAGAAATACAGGATGCATTTTGAAATCCCTCCGTGTAATAGATACAGACAAATAGATACCTTCAGTCTGTTCAACATGAAAAGATCAGTTGTGACTGAAAAGCAGATAATTTTATAGGAAATAGTCAGCTAGGCCTACTCAGAATCTGTTCTTTTGCTATCAACAGATATTCACAGAGCCCTCTCAGAAGAAATTAGTGTAATCTTTTAACCAAATTTTAGCTTTGTTTTTTGGAGTTATTTTTGCTGTGTAAATAAATTACATAGTGTTTAAAACTTGTCAACACTACAAACCTATTGTTTTTACTCGATTATAATTTGCATAAGTTGTCTAACAGAGCTGACATAGTTTCCTGGGATCTGAAGGGATCCCTTTGAGGTTGATCTAACTTGGAACACTTGTTCTCAGTTCTGTCAGTACAAAAATAAACCAATATCAAAATAGCTGTCATGTTTGTTACTCAATTATATAAGTAAACTGACAGTTGCCGAAACCATCATTTACATCAATAACTATAAAATGCTACTCTAGTAAGTAGTTAGAAACCACTGATACTGTTGAACATTAAGAATCCATTAGGCAACTATTATAGAGATGTTGAAATAATTAACCAAAATGAATACTAATAATCTCTGTCTATCTAACTAACTATTTTAAGTATTTTTAAAATCTATTTTGGTGTCTTAGTCATGGCATCTTTTATAGCTGTACATTGGATTTGGATTTAAATCCAGTTCATACTTTCATGCTTTCTTTTGCTAGATGGAAAACATTTGGAGTGTTTGCAAGTGGCTTTTGCACTTGCTTTGACCAGGAAGCAACCAAGAAAGATGACACTTGGCTTGTTTTCTCTGTGGCAGCTGCTTTTAAAATCTTTAGTGCTCTACTTGTATCATAAGAGAAAACAGGCAACAACCTAATAGAAAGAATAGGGAGAGTTTAGTAGTGAAAAATTTTGATAAATAAACTGCATTAAGGCTTTTTATTTGCTGAGTCTTTCAGAAGAACTGATTTTTCATGAAGAGAAAATGCCATTGATTTGTTGCATTAAGGCCTCAGCTAACCAAAACAATCTAATTCAAAGCTGTGGCCCTTAGCTTGGCAAGGAAGGTCATGATACAGGGGTTAAGGCAGTAGAAAGAAAATAAAAGTATGGCAAATATCCTATAAAATCTAAAATAAGTCTGTAAGATACTGGATGAAAGGAAAATAAGAAAAGGAAGTGAAAATTATCATGTTCATGTTTTAATCAAGGGAAAAAATCAAAAGATAAACATTATTTCCTCTTTGAGAAAAATATTATTTCTTTTGAGTGAATTTTGTGTGAGAATTGTCAATAACACAAAAAAGTGTCATGAAAAGGATTGTAGCACAGATTAGACCCCTCACTCCTGCTTATTTATATTGATATAGAACAGAAGATTAAACTGGAACAAGCAGTTCATTTTTTCTCCCTTTACAAAATTATTATTTTTCTACTTTGCCTCTCAGGATTATGTTAAAATCTTTGCGCCTTCACAAATTAATATAACAGTCTGTACATGAAGCTATGTGTTGAATGAGAAAGATTCACCATTGAGAATGAAATGGTGTAGTAGATCTGGGAATAAGTTTTTATAATTTCATGTATAAGATCCCTATGAAATAGCACATTGTTTTGGTGGTTGTAGTTACAGAGAAATACAATCAAGTGACCTGCCTTAGAACGCTGTTTTTGTCACTGCCTAATGAGGAGTAACAAAATTTAAATTTTCCTACTCTTAGTTGAACAATCAATGTATTTAAGATTTAGTTATCACTTTCCAATTTTGTCTCTCACAGGTGTTAAAGACTGCTTTTAATTTCCCTTTCTTAGTATTATATAGTCTTACTGGGATGGAGCATTTTTGTACTGTCCTAGGTTGTAAAATAGGACGTGACCAAAAGCATGTATTCTATCACCATCTTCATGAGCTGNTCCAGGATCGCTGCTCCAACAGAACCACATCCGTCACTTCAGGAGGACTGCAGCCACCATCTTATCGGACTGCCACTGCTGCCCTGACTGTCAGGGTGTCAGGTCGTACCTCATTCTGTCAGTTTAAACCAGTCTTTTCTCCTGTTTTGTTTATATATATTAGTAAAGAACTGTTATTCCTGTTTCCTATATCTTTGCCTGAAAGCCCCTTGATTTCAAAATTATAATAATTCGGAGGGAAGAGGGTTACATCTTCTATTCCAAAGGGAGGCTTCTGCCTTCCTTAGCAGATACCTGTCTTTTCAAACCAAGACATGTACAAAAGCAATTAAAAATACAAAGTAAGACTGATAATTTTTGCATTTTGAAAAGAAGATGCACTCTTTTATTTCTGTAAATAATTTTAATGACAATAAACTTACAAAGAACATGTCAAAAGGCATCAAAGTAATTTTCATACAAGAGGAGAAAGTTAGAGAAAAAGTATTTTTTTTTATATTTATAAACTTAATATACTTGACACCAACAGTCAAATAAAATTATAGTGTGACTCTTTATCCCAGGATACTTATTGCAGCCCACCTAAGAATTACCACAACTTGATCTAGCTTTCAACAAAATCAAAGACAATGTGAGCATGTGTTAGAATGGGTTGTGGCTTCTATTTTATTTTATTTTGTTTTGCTATTAATTCCACAGTATTTTTTTATTTTAAGATAGCATGATAGAAATTTAAACTGAAAAGTTTAAAGATTTTTTTAAGATTTAAAAAACCTTTTTTTTGTTTTTTTTTTGGATGCAGTTATTCTTTTCCCTTTCCCTTTTTATAAACTTTCTAGGATAGGAACTTTTTCCAGTATGCTTTCCAAAAAAATTGCATTTTTTTTTAATCTAATCTTTAGAGTTTGACTTTCTTCCTGAGTAACCTAATATGTTTTGATCATGATTATGTCTACTTTATAAAGTAACAGAAATGTTCATAATATAGCTTCTTGCAGAAAGACAGATCTATAGATGTCTAATGAATATTTGCAAAGCTAACACAATGTAAATATTTAGGAATCTAAAACCAAATATCTAATTTGTGGGTTTTTAAATATCAATAGAATTCTTTAAAGCAGCCCTGTAACTGGCTGAAATGTAAGACATTACTGGAACAAGTATTTTATTTCAGTTTTTAGTCACAGAATCCCAAGATGGAGTACAGTTTTGGAATTTATTATTCAGGCCCTTTCTGAGCCCTCAGAGAAATCTTGTCATGTATTATAAGATGTCATATCTCGTCATGTCTATAAGACATAATAGTTCATCCAAAGTACCTTTGGTTCTATAATGCTTGTGGGAACATTACTTTACATGGCACTCAGGGTATAGAATTTATCCATTTTAAATTAGTTTTCAGTATATACTGATAGAATTCTTTAACTTCCTTTTCTTAATTTCTTTCTCTTTTGTTTTTTCTTTTAAATAATTATTTTTGCTTTATAATTTTCAACTGAAGAAACAGATTCTGAAGTTCCTATTTGGCTCAGGAAAAACAATTCTATCAGAAGTTTGATGGATCTTGCTATTGCTCAAGGACACTCATCTAGAAGTGAAAAAAAAAAAATGGCCAAAAGATAAATGAGAAACCAGTCCAGAGAAGGCATGAAATAGGATTAAAATAGGGATTGAAAGGAAAAGATGATAGGCCTTTGTAAAATTGCTATCTAAATGACAATAACATAATGGCATACTTTTAATTGTCAAAGCTAGTGCTTGACTGAAATACACTTCTAAACTTAGCAAACTGATTGTGTTACGGATTAATGTGCTGTCATAAAACCACATTCCAATAATTCTTTCAAACTTTACAGATTCAAGAAATTTCTATTAGCTGGGATTGCCTACTAGGCAGAGGCCCAATCTTGGAGCGGCCAGGGGGTCTCTGTTGTTCGGAGCCGAGCTGCAGCAGCTCTCCCACGAGGGAGAGGGGTCCCCGTGGGGCAGCTCTCCATGGGCCTCAGCAGCTGTCTCCTGGCCCTTCCGGCAACCTCGGCAAGGCAGGCAGCCAGAGGCCGTCAGCGTTCAGCTCTTAAGTGATTTCAGCTCAGTGATTTCACCTCAGCCTTGCAAGGTATTCCCGGGCTGGCGCAGGGGGAGAGAGACGAGGAGCCTCGTATCGTGATTCCACCAGGGTAGCTGTATTTGTCCAGCATCCCAGCTAAGGGGGCTAGGGACAAAGCTTCCCTAGGCTCTGGGGAAAATACAGGGGTTCTTATAGGGTTACAGAGGTGGGTGTGAGGGAATAGGGGCCAATGGGCTACAAAGGATCTACATAAAATCTCCCAGAGGACTGTGGGCCTAGTTTCTCTTGCTGTGACCAGAAAGTTGCTGCCTTATCCAAGGGGTCTGGCAGAGCAGTTGTGCAATTCTCCTTATCTCTTAGCAAGCCTCCCTCCAGGGCAGGGCTCTGGTGAGTTTATCTGCCTCTACACTATCTGGTAAACAGCTGCTTTACAACTAATTTCTTGCAGCTCTTACCAATGAAACAAAAAAATTCCACTCTTGTTTTTTTTTGTATTCTCTAACTGCAATAATGGGGTATAAACTCCTCTATATCAATCTCCAATTTAACTTCATTTTCTGTAATGATAGAGACTGTTTTGAAGATATGTTTATTTCCAGTAAAAAGCAAACCAAAATACTGCAAACAAAGAATGTCCATTTTCAAATTCAGAGTAACTCAAATGCATTTGCCTGCTGAACAGCTCCATATTCTCAAACTTGAACTCCCTTTGAACAGAAATACTTTCTAGCATGACCTATTTTGTCATTGGCATGTCACTTAGCCTCTTTGAAATGACAGTTTCTATATGCCCTTCATACTGCAGTTATTGCAAAGCTCTTTTATTTTATTCAGAGCCCCCATCATTGTTTTGATTCATCTTTATCACTACTGGCCATCCCTGTCAAAACTTCCTAGGCCTAAAAATAATGTTAGGAGGACTGGCAGAAGTAAGACAGAAGTCTCATACAATTTTGTTCTTCACTTTAAAGTATTTGGTCATTAGCTTGAGATGCATGATTACCTAAAATTCTTCATGCAAAAAAGACTGAATTCATAGAGTAGCTGGTATTTTCAAATTTACTGGTAAGCCATTTTTACAGGGAACATACATTAGAAATGGATGAGAAAACTGAAAAAATATTTTCTAGAATTTTAATTATGTTGAGGATACTTCTACTCATGTAACAGGTAAAACATTTGAATATTGAATAGATTGGATACAGGCATTGTTATGAATGGATGATGTAGGTTTAAATCAGCCCTTGCCTATTGCCCAGGCCTCTGGCAGCAGGCAGTAGCTGTATTGAGGTGGCCAGCACCCCAAAATCCACTCTGATTTGCAAGTTCTTTAGTAATGGCTGACTCGGTCTATTATAAAATGGATTATTTATTAATAGACACAAAACTAACAGACATTGGACTGAAACAGACTAATACTACACAGGGAAAAAACAAAAGGGAAATACTAGTACATATATGCGGAGTTAAAGGTACCATAAAATTACAGCCAGCTAAGAAATAGTATAACTTAGGATTCAATGTTTCTTACCACCAGTTCCTGAAGAGGGTAGATATCCTCTCTCTCAGTCTCTGGGGAATTAACCTGAAGTGGCATTGAGCTCCAAGGAGAAATCTCCTCACACGTCCTCAAGGAGAGTGTAAGAGACTTCTGCTCTGTGATAATTTGTGTGGGCTTTTACAGACATAGAAACTGTGTCTCTTGGTCACCTATGTTTATTTTCCTTTATCTCTACCCACATCTGTCCCTTCAACCAAGATGTGTTCTGTGATCTTCGCCCCAGGCTCTCGGGAGCCTGGAGGTGACCTCCTGCTGGCTCTCTGGCTCCTCGCTGGGCCATTAATCTGGCCTGAGTTATCTCTTCCAGATGCCCCAGCCATAAGAGAGGGGGACTTTCTGCCACAGGTGTGCATGCAAATACTTTATTTTTACATACTTAAAGATTTTTAACTGTCTCTATAGGAATGATAGAGTACATAGTATTTTACTCTATTGTACTCTAGTATTATACTCATTATTATACCCATAGTATTGTTCAGGAATATCTTTGTACTTTAAAATTTTGTAGCCTGAAGCAAAAGTTTCAGGGAACACCTGAAAGCAAGGTGCTCCAAGAAGATTGAGCTCACTTCCATAAAATAAGAAGTTACAATAGTAATGCTTAGTAGGAAAAAAAACAGTTGAAAGTGCAGGATGTTCACAGTTCATGAGTGTAAATACAAATAAAGTCACATGCTAACAAAATGAACAAACAAAAACAAAAAAGAAAAATGGGCTCAAAAAGAATAGGTTTTAATTTTGCTAGTGATCATAGAATGATAGAATGCTTTGGGTTGGAATGGACCTTAAAGATCATCCAGTTCCAACCACTCTGCTGTAGGAAAGGACACCTTTCACTGGACCAGATTGCTCAAAGCCCTGTCCAGCCTGGCCTTGGACATTTCCAGTGATTTTGCTGCTACTCTCCATACTACATACACACATACACACCAAAGCAAAAAAAATTGTTCCATTAAGCCATTAAGAACTTGATCAATTTCAAGTATATGTATAATTTAAGACTGGATGCTTGCCCAAAGGTGTAAATAAATATAAGCTAAGTTCATTAAAAGGAAATGCTTTTCAAATATAAAGAACTCAGATCAATGAAACAAGCCAGAGAATTTTAGTGCACCTAAGTACTTACTCTGATTTAGAAATGAAACGTTAGATTTACTAGGAAATACCACTTAAAATGGTTAATATTTTGTTAAAATATAATACATCTTTCCAGTAAAATATTATGAAGTAGTTGGATGTTTTGTCTAACTTTTATTGAGACAACAGGTCTTTCATCTTACTGCTAGTAAAAGATGCAGACTTGTAAGTAGCATTTTTCATTTTTTTTTTATTTCTCTCTTACAATTACTCATAGATTTCTTACCTTCTGCTATCATCATGTTAAAACAAAGATGTGGAAAAAAAAAATTGGATGGGACATCTCTTCATCTGTTTGGAACTAATAATGCCTTCACAGCAAACAGTTGTTTTGGTACATGCTGGATACTGATGTAAAATAACAGTGGATGAAAACATATGGAATAGTTACCTAATTTGTGTGTGCATCTCCTGACATAATTGGGTCATTCTTGCAAAGTTTCCAGAATAAATTAATTCAGAAGGAAACTGTCAGATTATTTTAAATAAGAATGTTTGCTCAATAAACCAGGAAATAAAAAAAGAATATTTAGTTTCTTTGAATAAAATTGTCACAGTTGAATGATACTTTAGTCTTTTTATTACTGCCATTTTATTAACTTTGTATGCTCTAGAAATATATTCAGTTCTCAGTAGAAAGCAGTACAACATATTCCATAAAAACTATCCAAAACCCCCTCTCCAGCTCCTGAATATGAAATATTATAGATTAGGACCGTAAATCTTCTCCTAGGCGGGAAAAGCCTAACTTTAACTGAAGTCTGCTTGCTGTGCTCCTGCTCACCAGCTCTACAGAGGTGTCCACCTCAGCAAATATCTAATAACCCAATCTTCCCTAATCAGCAGTCCAAAAAAATGTAACTACTTGCCTATTGGAGAAGAAACATTGAAAGTTCCTCCTTCTGGAGGCACTCTTTACAAAGACCTGTGTTCATGGGGTGGGAACAAATGCACAGACACTGCCATGCTGATGACACTGCTCAACACATATGAGCGTGTGAACAGACACAAAAGGTTCATGCACAAGTATGTCCACAGATTCTTAATACCGTCAGGATCCAGGCAGCTGTGTATAACTAGAAGACTTTAGGAGACTGTAAAAACTTTGGTTTGCATTAAGAAATGTAATACTCTGTTCTGAAGCCAAGGAGGGTAATGGTAAACTTTCCCCAAAGGGAGGACACAGATTTTCCAGGTAACATAGGCATATATTAAGTATATGTTCTTAAGGGTGAAAAAAACATTTTAGCAAATATAAAATTATTCTGTACTCTGCATTTGTGCAGATTAAGACATTTGTAAAATGAATAGACAAATATCATAGGTTTTTTAATTGCTAAACTTAGGAAATTAAATTAAACAGACAAAAAGGTGAAAAACCTTAATCTTTTTTCCGTTCAATTTATTTTTCATTTTATCTGTTAAACAAGATAAAAGATGCAATGAATACATTAAAAATAGAGTTAGGATATTTATGGACAGCTGTGGGGTCTCTGTTGGTCAGACCCAGGATGCTGCAGCTCTCCTAGAGAAGGGTCCTGCAAGGGACAGCTTTCTAAGAGCCTCCAGCAATCCTCTGGCCGCCTGAGGAACCTTGGCAAGGAAAATGGCCTGTGGGAGCAGGCATTCAGCTCTTGCAGTGATTTTAGTTCATTATTTCAGCTCTGCCTTGAGAGGTAACGCTGACTGACTCAGGGAAAGAGAGACACGCGAGCCTTGCGTAGTGGTTCCACAAGGGGAAGCTTTATCATCCAGCACCCTGCTAAAGGGAGGCCAGGGAACAAACTCCCTGTGTCCAGGGGGAGATGCAGGGGTTTTATGGGAAAAACAGGGTGGTGTCAAAGAGCAAAACCAATGGGTTCCAAAGAATCTACATAGGGTCCAGAGAGCATTATGGGATCTCGCCATAACTCGTCTGCTTATTCCGAGGGAGTCTTTCCAGGGAAGCTATGAGATAAGCTTATCACAGCTCACTCAAGGGACCTCTCTCCAAGGGAGGGGCCTGGCAGGCTTATCAGCCTCCACAGATATTAACAGTAACTACCTGAGAGTTGAAAGAAATAGACCAGTCTAAAAACCTGAGCTCATTGTGTAAAGGAAAAAAATAAAATAGCATTGAATACCTTGAAATATCTTAATGAAAATAAAGGAATTTTGATTACTCTCTTGGCTATGTATGACCATATAAATAGCAAATGCATAAAGATGCATTAGGAAATGCAATAAGACCCATTATTTTCTGATGTTATCAGTGTGGTAATTCTTCATTATTTTCTGAAATGAGCAAGTAGTTTATCTTGTGTCACTTAGTTTGGGATTTCATAACCACTTTGTTATAAAACTATGGCAGATAATGTTCAGGTCCAAAGAAAAAGAGTCATCATTCTACTTTTTGCAAATAAATATGTGTACATATGTATGTCTGTACGTATGTACATATCTATCTATCTGTTTATCTATCTATCTATCTATCTCCATATATCAGTTAGGGAATTCTAAATCTGTAATGGAAGTGTTCAGAAGACTGATAAATAATGGCCAGTTTTAAATTTTTAAAACTGACTTCAGTAAATTATTTTATTATTAACTCTTTTCATGATAGTGGTTGTCTTACATGTTTTTAATTATTGTCCCTATGTGGGACAACACATTCTTAACAACCATATCTGAAATTTACTAAATGAACACTATTATTATAATGCTCTTGGCCTACTATACTATGGAAAAACTGAAACAAGCCCTTGGGTCACAAATAAATCGTCCTGACCATCAGTCATTTTGTAGGAAAGTGCTACTTTCAAATGTTTGAATCAATTTTTCTCCCTATTAAGAAATAATTTCCTGAAATGTTTGAGAATAAGTGTCACATTCCTGATATTATGTGAGGGAAGAAAAAAATGAAGAGTATTCATAATATTCTTCTGTGAGATAAAGATATTTTTAACTCTACAGGCAGGTCAGACCCAAACAAACAAACAAACAAACCAACCCCAACAACCCAACAAAAAATACCCAAACAAACAACCCATAGAGGGAAAACAAAAAACCCTAAAAAACCCCCAAAACAACACACCAGAGATAGGAATAATTCAGTACCTACTACTTGTACTTTTGATTGGAATTAGATTCCAGATATTGTGGTAACTTGGTTGCAAAATACAGAGCAGAAATTGTGCTAGCATTTTCACTATAACTTCTTTCCTACACGAGAAAATTCCTGAGCACTTCATTAGGGTAGCACTGAGCACTTCATTAATAATAGCCTATTGCATGTTCTTTAAGAAAAGGTTTTGTCAGTTCCAGTACTGGGTAAAAGGCTTGTTTGGTTCAGGGGGGAACACCGAGGTACCTCCCCTGGGGGGCAGTTTTAACACTGTGGATCATGTGCAGTCTCTGGTGGAAGGCCCCAGAAATGAGTCTGGGGGTGCCTCAGTGGTCACTGGTGGGTGATATCTTTGTGTGACCAGTGATAGCTGAGCCAGGCAACTGTGCTCTTTAAGAACTTATAGAGACAATGGCCATGGACACGAATGTGAAAGTTACAGAATGGTAATTTCAGTCTCAGGTATATATCAAATAACACATAATTCAACACAGAATTATAAAATTTTTATCTTCTATCTCGAGTAGATCAGGATACATAGGTAAGAGAAAGTCCAGAACTGTGTTGTTTTAATACCGTGTGCACAGACTAAAGCTAGTATGAATATGGTCAGTTGTCTCAGAATTGGAATATACTTCTTCATAGGTTCAATTTAATCTATGGATTTTTAGAATGTCTAATGCTCCCTGGACTATTCTGATGAGTGTGTGTGTATGAAGAAAGAAATCTATATATGAAAGATATATATATATATGAAGAGCTGTCTTACCATGACTAAATTTCACCTAAATACTAACAAGTTTTATTTCTTCAATGCTGGTTAAAAAATGTAAAATGACATAAAACTTCCAAAGTTGTAATTAATTGATATTATAATCTAAATAACACATACAAGTTCCTTGTGACACAAAGGGAGAAATACAGAATTGAAACATGGAGGACACCAGATATTTTGTAAGTACATTCAAGGAATTAGCATCTCTAGGGTTGGAAGATATTGGTAAACTGCATAAGTGAAGTATCTCAGTGGTTATTTGAACCTTTTATTTCATATATAGTGGGAAGAGTCTTATGATATATTGAAAGTGTTGAATTTGGAAGAGAAGTTTAAATTAGCCCTAGGCTTTGCCTAGAGCTTGTAATATTATAGACACACCTTTAGAGCAACCACAAAGTTTCCAGACCTCAGAATTGTGAAGAAAGTTTTCTAAGTGTTAAATGACTGCAGTACAGCATTATAGTGGGTCAGCTACAGACTGAGAGCCTGAGGCTTGGTTTATATTACAAAGTTTTTCTGCCAGAGCTATATCAGCCTGTGCTACAACAGCAACAACAAAGAAAACAGCAGAAACCCTCTGTGACACCTGTAGACTGGCAAGTCCTCCATGTAACTCTGTCCACAAAAGAGAATTTATGGCTGCCCATAGCAATGCATTGCAGGGCATGTAAGAAGGTAGAAGTAATATAAAAGCAGTCAAAATCAGACAAGGTTATTCAGTATAAGTTCAAAAACCTGAAATATCTAGAATTGCCAAAATGCAAATGAAGCATGACACCATTTTTCCCCATTAGTTGGCACGGACATTTTCTTCTCTATCTTGAGTTAGCAGATTGGCAAAAATATAACCTATAATAAACTTTATGACACTTACCTAGGAAGCTTTAACAAAATCCCACACTGCACTAATGCATTTCACTTGTCGAATTGTCACTACTTCTCTTTGGAAAACAAGCAAGAAACTCAGCAAATCTCATGCCTTGTTTGGGGAGAAGTGTTATTATTTCATTTCAGTTTCATTATCTGCAACAGTATACAAACACCTGGCTGAAACACTGAGTATCTGTAATGCAACAATAAGACTCTTCAAACCTGTACAAAATTAAGGGAAAAAGTCAATCGAAGATCTCATGAAATATCAATATAGTCAGAATATTTCACAATTTGCTAATATTACTTCGTAATAATTTTCCTAAATATTGCTAATATACACAAGTGACAATTGACAACTTGTTCTCCTGTTTTGCAGTTCCAGGCTGGACAGACTGGTCCAGGAGCCTTATAACTCATTGGAATAGTACTTTACTGATACTACTTCTTATCTTGAATCTTTGTTCATTGAGTTATAATGGAGTTAAAGGTTATCTCTGTCTCTGTCTGCAAAACTAACAAGAATCTTCACCCTGGAAGACATGCCAAAATATATTATAGGTCAGACTGAGTAAGTGGGTCTGCCTTTTACCTACACATCATGTAATTATATTAGTAATTGGCACAGATGACGGTATGAATGTTACCACTGTAATGTAAAAGTCTCTGCAAAGACTGAAAGGAATAATGATAATAATAATTTAAAAAATTGAAGATATTTATATGTAAAATCGTACAAGAATTAAATGAAAAAAATAGAATGTCACTCTTAGTTCTTTGTCATGTCATATCAGGGCAAT
This sequence comes from Vireo altiloquus, assembly GCA_013396875.1. Taxonomy (NCBI): domain Eukaryota; kingdom Metazoa; phylum Chordata; class Aves; order Passeriformes; family Vireonidae; genus Vireo; species Vireo altiloquus. The sequence goes on from VZRF01007207.1 coordinate 25,676, forward strand.
GAAATGTTTGCTAAGATTTAGCCTACCTGCTTTCTAGTCTCCATATTTTTGAAAACGTGACATGAGATATAAGACAACAACATGGAGAACAGCTCTGATTTGCAGAGATGTCAGACAGACTTTCTGATAGAGAGGATAAAAGTGAAATTGATGCCTACAGAGAAAACTAGAGAGGGGGAAGAAAACAAGACTTAACTTTTTAAAAAAAAATGAGATAGTAGAATTGCAATTTCTGTCTGGATTAAAATAAATAATGAAGATTTAGAACTGTGTTCAGAGAAATTGAGATTAGCTACAGTTCAGAGCATAACAGTGAAGCATTAAATAATCTATTGTTTGAGTTCTTTGAGGAAAAAAAAAATTTGGTCAGAGTCATAGATATTATGCTTGTTCAGGGAATGGAGGAAATCTAGAAAACGATGTTTTTTTACCTACTTTGTAATGAATTTTGTTGAATTATCTACCGGTTTTTATCTACTTCGTAATGAATTTTGTTATCTACTGACTTAAGAATGCTGTAAGTAAAGATAAGCAATGCATAGCACATTTATATGTATATATATACATCTATATGAACATGCACTTCTGCTTACTGATATTCTCTCAATAAATTAGATGGCTAGATTTAGTCTGCATGTCTAATAACAGTCTCATTTCAAAGTTTATGGATAAAAGTACAATGACTGAGGGGAAATCTAAAACTATTTCTCTAATTGTTTCATGAGCATTCCTCCCTTTTTTTCACAATGGCTACTCTACTACATTGAGACTAATTAATCAAGAATATCGTGTACATATCAGAACAGATACATTTTATTCACGGCAACAACAGTGCCCCTGAGAACAGAAGAGGTATTTTATTAAGGTATTCTGTAAAGCATGCCAAACCCAAACTATTCTGATAAAATGAAAGACTTTCCTGGATAAGGAGAGAGAGCTAAATATGTGATTTTTAATTTTAAAAATACTTTAACACTGTCTTTAAATATGGCCCAGATGAAATCACTCCACGTTTTCAATAATTTTTCAATAAAAAAGAAAAATCAGAAGATGAAATATGACAGACCATACAATGAGATATAAGGCTATGTAAGGCTAGTCACATTTTATGATGGGTCAATAGTAGCATCATATATGAGATACAGGAGGTAAATAAACTGTTATGTTCTCTAGTGTTGATCAAAAAAATAAAGGTTGAGATTTTTCTCCAATATAAAGCTTTTTCAAAAGATGAAGAAATTAGAGAGTAAAATGACTGAAAAAAAATTAGAAAATATGATGCATGATGAAAAGGTAAAGATGTTGACCTGGGGAAAGAAAGAGCAGGGTGACATATTTTGAAGATGTAAAGATTTAATGTAAATAAGATAATCAATCATTTGTCATACCCACTGTGTGGGTAGCACACAAGGAAGTTATTTAATTTTCATGTTAGCCAAGCATAGGGAATGTTTAATGATCTAAGGTGGCTGGCAAATTTCCCATGTGAGATATTTCAGAAAGCATGCCAGACAAACACCTACCATTGATTTTTTATATAAAGTACCAAAAGAGTTCCCACAGGACACTTCTCATCAGAAAATATATAACCATTAAGGTCTCTCTCTTTATGTTCTTGTAGTTTTACTTTGTTCCACATCAAGGAGGATGGGTATTCATCGCTTCCATATCCTTTGGCAGTGAGAGAAATTTCTTGGAAATGTGCTATGAAAATATATTGGCTTCATGCTGACCTCTTGTTTCCAGTGGAAGTTGCCTGTGCAATTAATTCTAGCATACCCCTTGAGCGTGCTTGAAAATAAAATGATCATACAGTCATTCATATAGAAAGAGTTTGGAAGAGTCAGTGCCTATGTATACAGCCAACTGTGATAAATCCTTGAAAAGAAATCCCAGGAAGCTAAACAGACTCACAAATCCCCAAAAGCCAAAAATGGAAAAGCCATGTGTGCTTTGGCATCTCCATGTTGAGAAGTCAAATGAGTTAGATGTCAAATGAAGTTAGAAAGTCGTAAAATTTCACAAAAATTCTCTAGAAACTGTAAGCTAGTGTTGAAATCATACGTCAAAGGCCAGAGCAATGAAGCAGTGAAGAGTCCCCAGGATTGGAATGTTAAGTGAAGAGACCTCATGAACAACTAATTGCTTGAAGAGGTTAGAGCAGAGCTGGTATTAGTGTATAAGGTTAAATAGTAACTTAGCGATAGCTAAAAAGATGAAAATATAACCCAGAGATTAACTAACCTTAGATGATTATACAAAAACCCACAAACCCAGGAGAATTTGTATATATATATATAGATGACAATATAATGAACTGCACCAAGATCAGCACATGTGCACTAGGAATTTTGTCATAGGCATGATCAAGCATGAGTGATCAATCACCTCTGTTAGTATGATTTTTTCCTTGTTACCCTTCTGTATAAAAGAATGTGCTTGTTTCCTAGGAGGTGAGACAGCTATGTTAGATGCCTGGCATCCTATTCTGAGGAATTGTAATAAACTAAAATATTTCAGCTAGGTGAGTTGGTCAGCTCTTGGCATACCAGATGAAATAATCCTGCTTTAGGAGCAACTAGTTAAACACAGATCATAAATCTGGCAGGAGCACCTCTCCTTTGGCTGGTATCTGTCAGTCTCTAGCCTCTTGTGTCCTTATTTTCATGCCTTACAGCACAGCTCCTTGGCTGCAGCAGGTACATCATTACATTCCTTACAGGGTTCAGGGAAGACCTGGTCAGCTGCCAGTCACCTCTGTGTGTGGGGGTGAAGGGGTGAGAAGGAGTAAGGGACTCCTTATACCAGCAGCTGGAGTGGGTCTGCAGCCTGGGCAGATTGTATATACAAGTGGTGCCAACTGGGAGCCTGACATTCAAGGGCAGCTACTGGGCAGATGGGGTGTCTGAGCCCAGCTGCTGGAGGCATAGATATATATATATATACACACACACACTTTTTTTTTTGACTGACATCCTGTGCCATAAAGCAGAGACTCACAAACTCCATAGACATATTTGATAAACCAACAGAGCAGGAAAACATTCTGTATCATAAAATGATCTAAACTTGAAAAGTCTGTTTATAATCAAAGTCTGTGTATCTTTGTAGAGAAATATATTAATTTCTGGACTACTTAGTATGCCATCTTTTTTTCCTGAAATTGAAAGACTATGATGTTTATCAACATGTAATGGTGTTTTTTCATTATGTTGATTTTTATTACAGGATCCCACAATTTGAAATAATTATGAAAGAACCAACAGAAACAGATTTTTGATTGTTCATTGTTTGTGGCATCTGTAGGAAATATGTCAGCTTGACATTAACTGTTAACAAGCTTTATTTAAAATTTAGGGAAAAACAGTTGTAAATTATAAACATTGTCTATAATAGAGCTTTGTAGTTTACATAATTATATTCTGTGAAAGAAGGGAGGCAAGCTCGGTCTGACTTCATTTTTCCATTAGAAAAGATTCAACTGTCTTCATCCCATGATACCAGCTGCAGTGTGCTTTGTATGAGATCACTGTGTTTAATTTCAATAGCCTGCAGAAAGAGTTTATTTTTTAAATCCTGTCTTTTGCAGATGTGCCAAGGGAAAGATAATTTTGGTTTCTCTAATCATATGCAGAAAGCTAGCCCTGTTCTTAAGCTTTACTTTGAATGATGCTTCCAGAATAGCCCATATAGAAATCACAGTTTCAAACTGTGATTTCTATAAGACATTTTAAGTGAGTTTTTTTTTCAAAAGGATTCTCCAAAAGTACTTAGAATTTGCACTAAATATGATTTTTTTTTACTCACGAGCATACTAAATGCTATTTGAAAAGAATGTGTGTATAAAGACTTTGCAAATATAAGACCAATATTTAAAGAAAATAGTATTAATGAGTGATGACAAGAACATAAAATTTGACTCAACAAAACTTTTAGATACAACACCTCTTATACTTTCATCCAGCACTTTCATCACTGAGCCAGCTTTACAGTGAATACAACAGAGCAAATTATCATTTTTCAAGATAAATTCTCATCTTGCTATTCTAAGCCTGTATCTTAGGTTAAATGTTTATGAAACAAAGCCTATGAATTTTCAAACTTTAATTCCCTTTAATTATCTGAAGGTATAGTGTATGTATTTCCCTCTTCACAAATGCTTAAAAATAAGGCCATAGTTTTATTTCATGTTTCCATTAGACAAGGGATAGTATTTAAAGTAATGGCTCTTGGAACTACAATTCTGTCCTGTGAACGGTAAATGAAGGTTTTAAACTTCCGTCTTGGTGATATAGATGTTCAGTTAAATAATTTTACACAAACTTTTCTCATTTTAACTGAAAATCAACTTTACAGGAATTATTTTCTAAAATTTGGGGAAAATTGGCAAAGTGGTAATTAATTAAATTACTCAATTTTCAAAGCATTTAAGATATTCAAAATGTAAAACTATAACATTTCATTTGAATAAATTAATAACCAGTAACATTGTTAAATGTACTAAGATAAAAATAATCTCTGTGATTTTTTTCTGTATGGGAAATAAATATTTCTCATTGTATCTTTTTTTGAAGGCAAATTAATTACTGTTTTTATCAACAACAATCAAAATTTGAGTGCATATGCATGTGCTTGGAAATAATTTGAAATTATCTGGTTAAGATAAGGAAAACAGATTAGATTAAGTAAAAAGAGAGCAATGGAACATTCAGTCAAATTTATTGTATGGGTCAGACAGCAAGACACACCTGCACCGAGTGGCAAAAAACTTGAAAGAATTCATAATAAATATGAATAGCAGCAGTAAATGCAGCTATATATAAAATACACTACAATCACAAAATTATTATGTGAAAATACTTTGTTAGCTTGTGCAACATCGATAACAAAGTAAGCTTTCTAACCTTCAAATATTATTTGTGCCTTAAAATGAAGAAGCAGAGAAGTAATGAGACCATTTTTTAATGTTAATCCTTTCTTAGAAGATTAGAAAGTAAAACTACCTAAGCAGATCCTGACTATTTCTTAGAGCAAGCTTTTAATCACATTATAATGTAGATGAACACAGCTTGGTCGGGTGCTTATTTAATTATAATTAAATGCTTGCAACACATGTGTCAGTGACAATATCCCTATTGCTAGACGTCAACACTGGGATATATGTCTAATGATGATTCCAGACTGAAGCTGTTGGGAAGTGTCTTGAACATAGTCTCCAACGGATTATATTTGAGAAAAGAAATTGCAAAAAAAAAACAAAAAAAAAAAAAACACAAACCAAACAACCCTGATATTGTATTACAAATGACTGGGAAAAGTGCTGGAGTAAGAGCCTGAGACACCTATAGACTTTATTGGTACATAGATTTATCATTGAGAAAATTTCTCTAAATTGAAGTGTTCTCTGCATTTTTGATTATTACTCTCAAAAGTTTAAAGCCCTAGTCTAGCTTAGGTAGAATAGGTATTCCAATCTGAATCCTATAGAGATGCCAATTTACTGTTAAATTTTCCATCATCCTATGGTATAGCTCCTTTCATTTTTATTCCGAAAAAAAAGATTGAAATATCTTAGTTTAATCCAAGTTTTAAATATGAATATTTGAAGTTTTGCATGTGATTCTCTTCCAGCTTCAGTAATAACCTGGAGGTGTTTTTATAAAATCATTTTACTTACCCCTGAGGACTAAACTGTTCCTGTACCACATGGAGATCTTTGATTTCAGCGGGTTTGATAGTGACATAAACAAAGTTAGTGAAACAGCAAAGAAATGCCACAAAATCTGGCAGATCTGACAAATTTATGTGTAAGTAGACTTAAAATAATCTGTAATCAATATACAGAGGTATTTGAATCAACTGTCTATTCACCATCACTTAATGCACCTAAGACATTGTCTATGCCAAATTGTCTAATGGTGTAGACAGCTCTTTCAGAAAAATCTATGCAGAATTTCCTGCAGGCTAGCAGATGTATTAAAGTCTTACTCTGAAGGGTGACATCTGGTAGTTGTTGGTCTACAACAGTTCAACACCTACTATTGAATGCTGGATGTCCCCTAATTATCATGTGACTAATGCCGTAAATACTAAGTGCACTTTCTTCTCATAAACAAGTCATTCCAAAGAAGGTAAAGTTTCTTTTCATATTTCTGAATTGCCTCACTGCAGCATCATTAAACCCTACTTAGAACAGTATAAACAGGTGATAGTCTGCAGTCTTTACCGGGCTTGGCACCTCTTTGTTACGTCACAAACTGGTGTAAGCTCCCACCAGGCTTTAATTTTCTCTAGAGGTATTGTCTGGGCAACAAATAGGCTCTTTGGTGCCTCTTGGCAAGGAGTCTCCAGACAGAGAGTTACTAACACACTGTTCTGGTGCCAGCAGTTGTAAAGCTGGTGGGTGCTCAGACCAGTTTTATATGGCTGGTCTTTCCATTGGTCTAGCCTGATACTAACTCTTCTTTCATACTTCAGCCCCGCTTGCTTCTCATGTAGTGGCACTTCAGGAGGAAGGGGAGGATTCTTCCTGTGGTGAGCAGAGACAAGAGTTACGTTTCTTTTGTCTCATGAGTTGGTTGAGTCTGTCACCTCAGGTTTAGAAGCAAGCTAACCATCCCTGTGCAAAGTCTGAAGTCAGAGTTCTTACTCAGATTCTGAAATTTGTGGATTTGACAGGTGGATCACTTGGTGGATAAGGAAATGGCAGGACGGACGCACTCAAAAGAGTTGAAGTCTGTGGCTTGATATCTGGGAGGATGTCAATGACAAGTGGTGTTCCTCAGAGGTCTGATTGGGACAAGAATTATTTAAATTTTTGTCAGGGACATGGACAATGGGATTCAGCACACTCTCAGAAAGTTTGTGGATGACACCAACCTGTGTACTGTGGTTGATACTCTGGGGGGAGGGGGGGGGGGGAAATTATTCCATCCAGAGGTACCTTGACAGCTGGCTAGATGGGCCCATGCAAACCTCATGAAGTTAACAAGGCCAAGTGCAAGATTCTGCACCTGGGCTGGAGCATGCCCAAGCACAAGTACAGCTGGGTAATGAGGGGGGTGAGAGCAGCTCTGCTGAGGACTTGGGGGCATTAGTGGCTAAAAAACTGTATACAGGCTGGAAAGGTGCACTGGCAGCTCAGAAGGCTAGCTGTATCCTGAGCTGCTTCAAAACCTGCTGCTGGCCAGCAGGTTAAGGGAGGTGATTTTCCCCCTCTACTGCCCTCTCATGATGCCACCTGGAATACTTGATTCAGCTCTGAGGTCCCTAAAAGAAGAAGGATATGGACCTGTTGGAATCAAGTCCTGAAGCAATCCACTTGATCAGTAGAGGACTGCAGTACCTGCCCTATGAAACCTCTAGGTTTTGTTCAACCTAAAGAGAGGGTCTGGGGCCACCCTCTAGAACCTTCCAGTACCTAAAGAGAGTCTAGAAGAAAGCTGGAGAGGGACTTTTTACAAGGGCATGTAGTGATGAAAAAGGGGTAATGGCTTTAAAATGAAAGAGGAGAGGTTTTGATAGGATTATAAGGAAGAAATTCTATACTGTTAGGGTAGTGAGGCACTGGAACAGGTTGCCCAGAGAAGCTGTGGATGAACCATCCCTTGAAATGTGCTTAAGCCTAAGGCTCAGAGAACAACTTCAACTTTGCAGGTCCTGGCCCTCATGAGGGTCTTCATGAGGGCCAGGACTAACCATACTGCTAGGTTACAAAGCAAGGGAGATGGAGCTTCAGTGTTGAATATTCAATACCATTATAGAATTGTTGTGAGTGTCACTGGGGAGGGGCAGTTTTGGACAGGGAACACCGAGACACGGGAAGTGGAAACTCTTTTTTGTTTGACCCATTTTTGCAAGGGGAGTGGTATTGTGCCCTTTAAAAACAGGGAGCAGAAACACAGGGAGATCTTCTTGCACTTCCTGGCTGCAAGGCCCCAAAAAGCTTTCTTGATGAGACTATTAAAAGGGCTTACAGTTTTTGATGTACTCTGAGTTAGATGCACAGAAGAAATATTCTCAAGAAGTGAAAACAATATCTTGCCTTTTTTCCGAGGGGGGCACATGCAGTTGCTTGGGAACAGCAGCCATCTTGTTTTGTTTTTCCTTTTTTTGGTTAAACAATGCCCTCTTTTTTACAATTTTCTTTTTATTGCTGTGTTTACTGCTATCTTCTTTAGTAAATTGTGATTCTGATGTTTATAAATTCTCATAGTTTGTTTTTCTTTGTTTTTAACCTTCACAGTTGAAGAGGAGGGAGGGGGCACTCAAGCAGTCTTAACCTTTTCTCCACTGAGGTTTTATTCCTTTAAAACCATTACACACAGAGTATCGTCTGGAGGGAAAACTCAGCCAAACACAAGCAAGCCAGGAAGTTCCTAAAGTGCACTGATGATAAATTTCTCCTCCAGCCACTCAGTTTTGCATTTTCTACAAACTTCATGAGAATGCCCTCTGTCACAATATCCAGGTCATTACTGAAGAGCTGAACAGTATTGGACCCAGTACTCACTCTTGGGATGAGTAAATGCCACTATTTACTTGTCTCCAACTGGACTTTATTATGGTGTTCCCTCTCCCACTTTTCCCCCTTCCCAGCTAAATCCTGGTCACTCCCTCACACTCCTCCTACTGGTCTCTGAGGAACCCCAACTCCACCGCCCCGATCTCCATAAAACTCCAGACTCCCTGCCTTTGCCTCTGGAGATCTGCATGCCACCATGTGAATTAAGACCTTCTGTGTTCTCCATGTGGAGGCTTCTCCTCATCTCCTTCACTGCTGTGTTGTGCAAGGAGCAAGATGCCAGAGCTGGCCACGAGGCTCCCTAGCCGGTGAGGGCCCCGTGGTCCATCCCTGCCTTCAGAGGGAAGGTTTGGAGCACTAGAGGCCGACCCAGGCCAGGCAGAAACACTCTTTGGCACAGCTTGCTATTTGCAGATTGCCACCAAAAAGCCAGCAACCACAACACTTTATTCAACTGTTCACAACACTTGAGGTGCTGCCAAACAATCAAATTTCAGTTCACCTCACTGTCCTCTTACCTGAACAGTACTTTCTCAGCATAGCTAAAATTCATAGCTCTAAAAAGGAGAAATAGAGCACTGGCATGGTTATCTTCATTCTCTTCTTCTGAAGCAATTACAGAATTTGGATTTCATATTTAGCAGAGTTTTCTCTTTTTTTGGACTAAAGTATTCTCTTCAGTAAGTGTTTTCTCTCAGGTAGTTCTAGATTTGGAGGCAATCCATAAAGGGTTGTCAATGATTTGATTTGTCAGTCCCCCACATACAAGAAAAAAAAAAACAGCAAAGCCCCAATATCATCTACATGAGTTGAAAAATAATAACCTTGGGTATTATTCTGCACTTATAAATCAAAAGCTATAGTATAACCTTGGAGAAAGCATAAATGATGCTTTAGCCTTTTTTTTCTACCCCACCTTTATAAAGTGCAGTCTCCTGTCCTTTGGTTTGTTATTCAGTTAAAGGACGAAGACAAGTAACTGAAGACATAAAGCTATTGTACATTGATCTCATAGCAAAAGAAGAAAAGGCTTTCTAAAAAGCATTTTTGGGTGTATCTTTAAAACAAAAAATATACTTTATTTTTTGATGCTTTTCAGCTAGTTACATTTTCACACATTTCAAGACTTGTCACTTGTTTACATTTTCAATTTTTATTCTAATGAGTGTTAGATAAAGGATTGACCTGTGTATGAAAAGAAAGAAAAAAGGGTTTACTTGGGGTAAATTATAGTCTAGAGCATTTTCAAAGGGTTGTCTGAATCCTCATTCTGCAGATCTATTATGACAGACTGATGTCAGTACCTCAAATTTGGCTCAGAGGTACATGTAAGGGAAAAAAGCAAACCAATCTGGCTTCAGAGTATTTTGATCACCAGCTGGCTAAGACTACTAAACTATACATTTCCCAAGGAAAGATTATAGAGTAGAAAGCCCTAATCCCCATACAACCTCCAGATTCTCATGAATTAATGCATTAGTTCATAAATAAATTACATACTCAAACCTCTGCCTAAACTATGTTCAGTCATTTCCTTGCATCCCTACGGGTAGCTGAGTGTTCACTCAGATTTCTTTAATTACTAGTTGACATCAGAAGGAGCATTGAACTTTCTCTCTTCCCTCTCCCCGTATGTACACTACACACTGATATATTTTTAGTAAAACCAAAGGAATGGATGGATGGTGATGAATGGGCTACATTTTTACTAATTCCTGAAATAACACTTACTAATTACTAAGAGGTAAATGTTAAAGGTCATATTCTAATGGCAAAAAGATAATGATACTTAAAGTATCACAAGTTTTAAAATTTTATTTTTCTTTTTCTTCAACTTTTTAGGGGTCAGTAGAGCAATATTTTGTATTATTTTTCATATTTTACTCTACCTGCCAATTAAGGACAAATATGTCAGTATTCAGTTACTCAATTCTCTGGAAGAGTTAATAGAATAGGCAGCCTAAGATATTGGTAGGCACCATTTCATTCATTGAATGTCTTAGGAAAGAGTAACAAAACTAATTCTTTGTACCAGTTTGTATTGTCAAAGGCTGGAAGAGATTTGATGATTTAAACAATTTTACTGTTGGTCTCAGACTGAGGAAGAAATTTCAAGTTCTATGAAGAAGTAGAATTTCATGTATTTTCCCTTTTTCAACATCTTGTACATGACTTAGGCACCTCTACATGGTTGGTGTTTTTTCCAGGCATCAAATTATTATGCATTTCCCAGGTAGCCTGAACAAGAAAATTAACTAAATAAAGGTTCTTTTTGCTTTCCAAGATTGCTCAATAAATGCTCCTGGGTTTTTTTTAGTAGAATAAATTAGTAGAAAACCACTAAGAACTTAATATAATATCTTAGATTATCCAGCTAGTTTCATTTTGAACCACAAATAACTATATTCTGTTGGATGAGGCTGAGCAAAGTAAGTCAGTGGATACTCAAAGACATGGGAGTATTTTTCAGAAAGAAAAGTAAAATAGGTGACATTAACACCTGCATTCAGGCTTTCAATCGACAAACTTAAGATGGTCTGAGGACTGGATCACCTCTCCTATGAAGATGGGCTGAAAGAATTGTTCAGGCTGGAGAAGAGAAGAGAAGAGAAGAGAAGAGAAGAGAAGAGAAGAGAAGAGAAGAGAAGAGAAGAGAAGAGAAGAGAAGAGAAGAGAAGAGAAGAGAAGAGAAGAGAAGAGAAGAGAAGAGAAGAGAAGGCTATGTAGAGACGTTACAGCAGCCTTCCGGTACTACCTAGAGGGGACTTTAGTAATGAGGCCCACAGCCATGACGTATGCCATAAAATACATGGCAAAGGTATTTCTGTGGGCATACTGGCCTGTTGCTAGGTTTTCAGAGGCCAGATGACCATTATCACCACAATCAGTCAGGTGGAAAATTTGTAACTTTATACTCTCTTTATAACTCTCAATGTCTCTCATTCACATATAAAGTGGCTGACCCATTAACATTCATGGCAGCAGTAACAGATTATTTGACTACAGTTGCAGGTCCACTTCTCCAAAAAGTATAAACTGGTATTTGAAATCCTCCACGGCAAGGGGTGAGGATACAAACACCTTACAAACAAGTTGACATGCTTGTTCCTCTCTCCTCCCCAAAGCAAGGACAACTGTTTGATAATATTTGAATATCTGACTGCATTGTAGTATACCTGGGAACACTTGAGCATAGCACTATGCACAACTGACAGCACCCATTGTGGAGTAGTTGCAACTTGATGATCTTTAAAATGGTCCCTTCCAACCCAAATCATTCTATATTTTAAGATCTAGAAGTCCTAGACAAAGACCTGTTGACTTAATAGTGGTACATCCAAAGGCTCTGAACAGCAAGGAGGCAGTTAATAAGAATCTGAACTTCTATTGCTCAGATGACACAGATGAAGATATGTTGAGAGATTTTGTACTAATATCTACTTGGATAATCTCTCTGTATTCCTCCAAGACTACCTGCCATTCCTTCCACCCTCTGTAGACTTCATTTTTCTGCTTGAGTTCATCCAGCAGCTGCTTGTTCATCTACACAGACTTCTCAGCGTTTTCACCTGACGTCCTCTTTGTTGGGATGCACCACTCCTGAGCTAAGAGGAGGTGATTCTTCAGTATCAGCCTGCTTTCTTGGGCCCCTTTTCCCTCCAGAGCTCTGCCTCATGGCCCTCTACCAAGAAGATCCCTGTAGAGGCCAAACTCTGCTCTCCTGATGTACAGCGTAGCAAGCTTGCTGTGTGTTCTCCTTGTTGCCCTAAAGATCTTCAACTCTATCATTCCATGCTCACTGCAGCCAAGGCTGCCCTTAGGCAATGGACTTTAAACAATTTTTCACATTTTTATGGCAGATGACTATGAACAGAGGTGACACTGACAAAAAAAAAAACAAACCAAAAAACAGTAGCGGTGAAATACTAACTGCCATATGTGTTCTAGAAATTTCTTCATTAAAATTCTACAGATACTGTGTAATTAATGAAATTCAACTTTTAGATACAAATTCACAAATTCAGTCTGATATTATGTTAGGCAGAGATCCCCATTTGTTATACGTGACCTCTAATAAAGATCCTGCAGATCAAATTTAAGCCCTAATCCTATCCATCTTTTTCCAGTAGTGACGTAGTAACATTAGTAGTAACATCAAAAAAAACCCATGCTTTTTGAAAGTTGCTGTCCTAGGTTACAATGTAAGATGTGCCCAAAAGTATGTATTCTATCATGAGCTGTTGAAACCAGGTTGGGCAGTGTTCCTTGCCTCCTCCCTCTGGGCTATCTCCTGTTAATGGCCCATCAGTGCCTTCCTTGCCCATGACTCATCATCCCGTTGTGAGATGCTCCACCCAGAGGGAGGAACCAAGCATTCCATCCTAGATATAAAGTGAGATTTTGAACACCATGGACAGCCTTTTCCACTGGAATTCCCAGAGGACAAGAGCTTCATAGCCACCACTGGACCTTCTGAAGAAGACCAGACCTTTCTACAGGATCAGTGCTTCAACAGAACCACATCCATTCACTTCAGGAGGACTGCAGCCACCATCTTATTGGACTGCTACTGCTGCCCTGACTAACAGGGTGTCAGGTCATATCTAACTCTGTTAGTTTTAACCTGACAGTTATTTTTTCTGCCTTTTTATATATATATATATATATATAAGTAAAGAACTGTTATTCCTATTCCCCATATCTTTGCCTGAAAGCCCTTTAATTTCAAAATTATAATAATTTAGAGGGAAGGGGGGTTGCATCTTCCATTCCAAAGGAGGCTCCTACCTTCATTAGCAGACACCTGTCTTTCAAACCAAGACAGTTGCCTTGTCAGGCCATGACTCAATATATACACATATGCACAACTCTATCTGAAGCAGCCTTTCATCAGAGCTCAACTAATACTGAACGTAGATAGATTGGCAGATATTAGCTGATTAGCTTAAAATTTTGCAAAATTATTCCAAATTTATTTTTAATACATGAGCATCCAAAAGGGCATTGAAAGAACTTATATTTTTGTTATTCTATTTCAAAGGTAGCATGGAAGTACTGAGGTTAAAATAAAGATGATTAAATATGTTTTTCTAACATCACTGAAATTTAGGTCTCACGTTAAATTTACATACAGTGTATGATAATGAATACTGAATAGCAATTGTATTGATTTTCACATTATTATTCCAGCCATAATGTCCTGTAAATGGAATTACAGATGTACCAATAATTTAAGATTATAAATATAATACATAAATTGGGAATTCTTTTTCAAAATACATTAGTGTATATCAAATCATTGAACCATGGGAACTGTACTAATCCTTACCAGAAGAGTAACCCTAACACTACGTGGAGCACTAAAGCCACATAGGGGTAAGGCTGGTGCCAAGGGGAAAAGTGTTAAAGGGAATATTGTTGGCACAGGGCCGTGATAGTCTTGGCATGCCATTTGCATCTGCACTTTTCCTGGAGCTCTGGGCTTTGTTGTTTTCTCAACCCAAACCCTAAGCATAACCCTAACTCTAGGTGTAGCCCTAAGCCATGGCAGAGCAATAAAGCCACAAAAGGGAAGGCTATTGCCAAGGGCAAAAATGTGGAGGGAGCAATGTTGGGGCAGTGCTGAGCTGATTTTGGCAGATCATTTGCAGCTGCACTGTCCCTGGAGCTCAGGGCTTTGTTTTCTCCTCAAACCAAGCCCTAAGAGTAACCCGAGGCATAGCCCTATGCCTAGGCAGAGCACTAAAGCCACAGGGTGGTAAGGCTGGTTCCAAGGAGAAAGGGTGGAGGGAGCAATTTTGGGGCAGTGCCTCACTGGTATTGGCAGGCCATTTGCAGCTGCAATGTCCCTGAAGCTCTGGGCTTTGTTGTTTTCTCAAGCCTAACCCTAAGCGTAACCCTAAACCTAAGCACAACTGTAAGCCTAGGCACAGCACTAAATACACATGGGGGTGTGGCTGGTGCCAAGCAGAAAAGTGTGGATGGAGCAATGTTGGGACAATGCCAAGTGGGCTTTGGCATGCCCTTTGCAGCTGTAATGCCCCTGGAGCTGTGGTCTTTGTGGTTTTCACAACAATAAACCTAAGCTTAACCCTAACCCCAAACCTAGGAGTAGCACTAAGCCTAGGCGGAGCACTAAAGTCGCATGGGGCTGGTGCCAAGGAGAAAAGTGTGGAGGGAGCAATGTTGGGGCAGTGACACACTGGCCTTGCATGCCTTTTGAAGCTTCAGTGTTGCTGGAGCTCTGTGTTTTGTGGGTTTCTCAGCCGTGTCCCTAATTGTGAACTTCGGCTCCTATCCTGTTAACTAGGACAGTTTCCTGTGTTGTAATTCTGTGTGAATAGTAAGTATTTTGAAATACCATATTTTTATGGCTAGGAAATTGTTTTCTTCACAGAGCAAGAACTTTTTATAATAAAAACTCACTAGTAGCCTGATCTAGGAAAAAGATTTTGTAGCAAATGAAACAATTAATTAACTCACTAAGGCAGCTCCTCTGTTATAAGACACTTCAACTGATATGTGTATTTAATGATGGGTTACAGTTTGTTTCCTGATGTTTGCAGATTAGGCTGTAAAGAAGTGCATTAAGTCCATTGATTTATTCAAAGTCAGGCATAATAATATCCAAAATTAAAGTGGTAGTTTACATTATATTAAGTAGTGCCATTTTTTCCATTTTCCCCCCCTGGTTTTAATGGCATCAAATACCAATAATTTTTTTGTAGGATTTTAATGGGTGTAATAATACATAAATACCCAATTATTTTATTACAGTACACCAGTTTTAAATATTGAAATGCTGAAAAATCCTCCACAAGGTTGTTTTTTAAGATGTAAAGCTCTAAATTCAATTGCACATAGAAATGGCGTCTATCTGTAAATATTGAAAAAAATGTTGGAAATTGATAGACCTTCTTTGGTTAATTTCGTTTAACTGTCTGTTTATTTGGTTTAATTTTTACCCATTTCATATAACTCTAGCTATGTGCCTAAAGTTAATTGCTCGGTTATGTTTGTTTGTTGTGCAACATGCAACAGGTTAAAGATAACTAATCCAAGCCCAAAAAAGCTAGCTGTGGAAGACTGGATGAAGTTAACTAGTTTTGCCTGTTAGCAATGGAGAAAATATAGGCAACTAGATTACACCCAACATAGATCATTCGATGTCAGATGACACGTATCTTTCCTGATGTGCTTTATTTTGGTTACTAATACATTTTTCTCTAGGATCCATGCACAGAACTGCATTAAAAAAAATACCCACAAAAAAACCAAAATCATGTCTACTTTGGGTTGCATCTAAAACAGGTGACATGAATAACCTCAAGAGAGATAATAGAAAAAACCAGCTGCCATGGTTTAACCCCAGCTGGCAACTAAGCCCCACAGCCACTTGCTCTCTCCCTCTCAGCAGGATGGGGGAGAGAACCAGAAGGGTAAAAGTGAGAACACATGGGTTGAGACAGTTAATTAGGTAAAGGGAAAGCTGTGCATGCAAGCAAAGTAAAACAAGGACTACATTCACCACTTCCCAAGGGCAGGAAGGTGTTCAGCCGTTTTCAGGAAAGCAGGGCTCTGTCACATGTAATGGTGACTTGGGCAGACAAACACCACCACTACAAATGACCCTTGTCCTTGCACCTTCTTCTTTCCCCAGCTCTATATGCTGAGCATGATGCCAAATGGTATGGAATATTCCTTGGGTCAGTTGTGATCAGCTGCCCCAGCTGTGTCTCTTCCCAGCTTCTTGTTCACCCCCCAGCCAACTTGCTGGTGAGGTGGGGTGAGGGGCAGAAAAGGCATTCACGTTGTATAAGAACTGACCAGCAGTGATGAAAACATCCCTATGTTATCAGCCCTGTTTTCAGCAGAAACACAACACATAGCCCCATACTGGCTACTGTGAAAAAAATCAACTCTACTGCAGCCAAAACCAGCACACCAGCATAAATATATTAATTCTGTCCTTAATTTTTAAGCTAAAAAAATTATTTGTGATTAATCACTTCCCCATTCATAGTTAATAAAGAGATGGATGCCTTCAAAAGATGATTCATGCCAATCAAGTGTAACCACGTGCATATGTGATGGGGAAGCCTTTTTGTAACATATGGTCTTATTAAAGTCTAGAAATCTCTAGAAATCAGACATGCTTCATTCTTTTTACATATTTTTTTTTTTATTCTTTTTCATTTATTCACAGTATAATGTCCTTTGAGACAGTATAGCATCTTAATACATATGCAATACTGTGAATTTGAGCAGAAAGTAAATATTCTCTTTTCAGATGCATGAATGTTAAAAAAGAAGTATCAACCCCAATTTCTTATTCAATACAGTGAATACTTCTTGGCAATACACTTTTTAATAATATTAATAATGCATTCCAAGAAAAAAAATAAGACAAAAAACCAAGGAAACAGAATTTATTATTAAAATTATATTATGGATTCAATTTTTCTTATTAGGAATTTTTATATTGACAACAACTTTAACTGCAATGTTCTCATTTAAATCCAAGACTATAGCCAGGAAAAAAGGTGATTGAAAATAATGAACTATCAAGTTGTGCATGGCTTTAGGCAAGTGAAGGGATTCAGTCACTGTGTTCCTTATAGTAGTTTCAAAAGGGAAAATCACAAGATAAATATCTTTTTCTTACAACAGTCCCAGAATGGACTGAGTTCCCTTGTGGATGATCAGCCAGTTTCTAGTAATCTGAAAAAAGAATGCTACTACTTAAAAACAAAAGCATTCATATTTGTTTGTAAAACCTACACCTTTTCTGAGATTTGTTTTCTTAGGTCTGTTTGCTATAAACTTCCATTTTTTTACCAATTGCTAACATGACATGTACTATCTCTGAAAACCAAATTAAACTGGCTTTTCACAGAGCTTCAAAAACATGTTCACAAGTAATGGATATCCATTTCAATATAAGTTGTTCTGCAAGTCTTTCAGAAGTCAGAAAATTTTTTCTCCTTAGAGTTTTATTTAACAGTTATATTCAGTTTTTTTGTGTGTATTTTTTACTTTCAGTATAATTTCTTAACAGGTGCAAAGGCAGTATTCATTATGTGGAGAATGGTAACAAAAATGCCAGCCATTAAACTAACAAAATAGGCATATTAATAAAATCAACCCTCTTGTAAAGTATTGTATACATAGGAAAGTTCTACTTCTCATTAAATTTCTTTCATTGCTTTAAAGCACCTGTATTTTATGGGGGCTTCTCTGTGAAGTATAAAACAAAGGTTTACAATACTTGGAGTTAAAATTGCATCCATAATTCAAATAAATGTTGCTGGGTGAAGACATAATATCTAGCATCTCTTCCAGTAAACATAGTATCTTATGGGATAACTCAGATGTAGTTTACATTATTTTAGATCTCAAAAAAAATCCCCAGTGTCACCTGAGTGTACTGATGTTCAAATTAATTCACCTGAGAGTGTTTGATTAAGAGATGAAAGACATGAAAAGCAAAAAGAATATCCAGAAAAGTACAAATAAGAAATAAGAGGTCTATTTTTTCTAATATGTAGTGCTATCTAGAAAAGAGCAAAAATTATTTTAGTGTTATTGTTATAGTGTGTTTCTGGCTTATGTTGCTCTGTTTACTTCTGCACTGGCTGCCTTAGGCTTAAATTTACTGTAAATCCAAGTTGCTGAAGTAGGCATTGACTGTATCTCTGAAAACCTACCTTCAGGGATCTGTGCACACCCTCAATGCTTACAAGATTGATTTGTAGCTTCAAGCATAAGACACCTAAGGGGATCTGAAAGTAGGATGGCCACACAGGTGACATGTTATATCCTGCACAGGGTGAGATAAGAAGCTGGATGCTCTGTTAGTGCCCCCTGATGGCCAGCTCATGCAACCCTTTCACATAATACATGAATCCATAAAAAACATACTTAGAATGACAATAATACATATATTTAAAAAAAAAAAAGAACAAAAAAATCCAAGCAAAAGTAATGTGCTAAGTGAAAAAAGTAGTTTATGTTAAAAACCTGAAAAAGTGTAAGATTTATGAAATACTTAATTTTTACATCTGACAGCAGTGTAAATCTATTTATTAGAGGCAAACTGAAACAGTTTGGATCAACCTTGGATCAACCTTTGATTAAATGTAAAATTTTTTTAGAAGAAATTGTTCCAGAATCAATATGAAAACTTGTTATAACAGCAAAGGAATCTAAGGGCCAATTCATCACACAGGGAGATAGAACAGGAAGGTTATCTCATCTTTCCCTAAACTGTGAGGTATTTACCCTAAAGCAGGAGCTGTTTACTCAAGCTATCTAAAAAATCTGGATAGATTTTCTACATTTACAAAATCGTTGCATTTCTCATTGTCTAGCTGTCTTCTATCTGTCCAGGTCTTGTGTTAGAAATTGTTAAGTTGTCAATAATACTTGAAGTACCACCACTTCATATATACAATTAAATAACCCTGGGAGAAGAAAGGACTGTTGCATTTTGATAGTTTGAATGTTCTGTGCAAAGAGGACAGACTTTCAACAGATGCACTTTACCTCAGAGTGTCCTCTAGATTGAGAGAACTCATGTTGACATTTTCTCAAAATATGTCACATAAAGGAATGCTATTATTTACAATATTGTCTCTTTAGTGTTTTATGCACTTCTAGCCTGAATAACATGTTCTCTAAGGGCCCAATTCGGCAAATATTACTGCAGTTGATTAATTTTACTTTCATGTTTCATCCCTTTGAAGTCAAATGCATCAGGAAGATGAATGCAAGTAATAGTTATATAGGCACTTGGAGAGTAGGGTCTGGAATTTAAATATAGTAGACTGTGTTGGTCTGATCGTTCTAGGAAACATTTATTTCCTCTAGAAAATCCTAATTTAAAACATCTAAATTGCTTAGGACTGGGGCAAATGAATTAAAGGACAAACTGTTGGGAAAAACCTTTTTGAACTGTAGAAAAAATTCCTGTGTCTTTAATACTCTGGTATCGAGTATTATACCTCATATACCTTATGGTATATGAGGAACACATCCTTAAGCTTTCTTTGACATAAAATAGAGTTAAGCACATCATCTGGGAAAACAAAACCAAAGCAATTATCCAAAGACTGATGTTCCTTTCAGATTGATAGACGAGGAAAGAAACTTGACTTTTTCCCTTCTTGATAGCATTTGATAATTTCTGATTTAAGAGATAAATTAAATTAGCAGAATTTAATGAAATTCTGTGGTATGGTACACTGTCTTTTTTTCACACTACTTCATAAGTTGTTTAGAAAAGTCAGAGGCTTATTCTTCTATAATATATATTTTTTTAAGGCAACATAAACATGGATTTTTCCTTAGTATTTTATTTATGGCAGTTATGTAACATCTTTTATTGAAAACTTCTATTTCCAGTATTAACTGAATTGTGCATAAAGGTAGGCTAAGCTTTTTTTAAGACAATAAATAAATTGCATATGTTTAGTGTTTTATTTAAAATAATACATATGTAGCGAATTACTCCAAAAACTGTAACCTTTCCTGAAATAGCATTATATATATATTTTTACATATACATACACCACTGTACATAGAGATATATGTGTATATATATGCCTATACACTCCTAATAAGGAATATCTATGACAAAACATGACTGCTACTTAAATATAAACGTCTTGCTTATTTAATCCACATTGTATCTTATTTCTTCTAATAAAAGAAATTACTACTTTCTGCACTATTCTACTTCCATCATATTTTCCTCCCCAGAAATTACTATTTTGGAAGTACATACCTCACAGTTCCTAGTAAATGTAGCTTATTTCTAAAAACTGTCTGTGGGAAGTGCTTTTCACTGCTATAACAAGCAATCAGGTAGTGAAAGACCTTTGAAGTAAACTCTGAATGACCGGATAAATACACTTGGTAAAATGACCTTAGAGCTGGAAAGACCATGTATTTGAACTCTCTGCAGAACTTAGCATCATTTGATGGAAAAGTACATCAAGTTTGGAGCTTACTTGGTCTCAGTCTCTTCAGTATCTGTGCACTAATTGCCAATACACAGAATAGACCAGATTTTTGTATTTTTGTTACCAAAGTCTGATCACCTTTTATCTTCTTTAGTTATCTTCTTTAGTTATAACATACAAAGTTAGGATGCTGAGTGTACTGTGTCATGCTCAAGAACTGCATTTTTACTAACATCGTCTCTTACTGACAGCTTTGTTTAAAGGCTCAGCAAATCATCAGACAGGATCTTGTGCTTACTTTACTCGTCCCTTAAGGAAGGTCTCTCCCAAACATCTGCTCCTTATCTGCAGGCCTAAGCAGGTTTTTCTAATGACACCATCATTAGGAAGCTCAAAAGGAAAGCTAAACATACATTTATTGCTGCCAAGCTTTTAATGTTTATTATCTGTTGACTTGTTTATCTTGGCATCAGAATTTAAATGTGGACTTCTTGGTGTGTGGAGTACTTGAACAAGTTCAGATTAGATAGAATGAAAAATTTATTCACATAAATTGTCAAGCATTGGAACAGGCTTTCCAGAGAAGTGGTAGAGTCTTCATCTCTGGAAGTGCTCAAAAAACTTTTGGATATGGCTTGAGAACATGGTGGTGGTGCAAGATAAACATTTGGACTTGGTGATCTGTCTTTTCCCACACTAATCTTTCTATGATTCTAAGTGAGGACAATTGGTATATTTATACTTCACAAATACAAAGAAATTTGTGAATTTGATAAGTACTTGTAGGTGCAATCATATGGTTTTGTCTTCTTTCTTTGTGTGCTCTGTCTCAGTGCAGGCTACACAACCATATATATATACTTTGCATGTTAATGGGGAAAACTTGTGTTTCAACGTTATATTAAGTAAAATGTATTTATGTGTCAGAGAAATAGCAATTATATACTTGAGTTCTTGTAGCAGGACATGTCTACCCCCTCTCTACCACAGATGGTTGGTGCATATGCAAGGGATAACTCGGGCCGGTCACAGGCCCTGCATGGACTATCTCTGCCCCCAAAAGGGCTCAGGCCCCCAGCGAAGAATCAACATCTTAGTCTCCAAAGCAAATGTGGGAAGAGATGAAATATTCTTGGCCAAAAGAAACAGTTCTAATGTCTGTAAAAGCCCCCACAAATTATCACAGAAGCAGAAGTCTCTTACACACTCCTTTGGAAACGTGTGAAAAGAATTCTCCCTGGAGCAAAGCGCAACTCCAGGTCCTCGGGAATTGAGAGAGAGGATTTCTCGATATTTGCTCCATCAAGATTGGATGGTAAGAAATATTGCATCCTAAGTTATACGATTTCTTAGGTAGTTGTAAGTTTAATGGTACCTTTAACTCTGCTTGTATTATACTAGTATTCCCTTTTGCCTTATCCCTGTGTAGTAACAGTCTGTTTTAAGCCTTATGTCTGTTTGTTTTATGTCAATTAATAGATAATCCATTTTATAATAGACCAAATCAACCATTATTAAAGAACTTGCAAATAAGAGTGGATCTTTGGGGTGCTGGCCACCTCAATTCAGCTACTGCCTGCTGCCAGAGGCCTGGGAAAAGACAAGAGCTGATTTTAACTTATATCATTCATTCATAACAGTTCTTCAAAATTTTCAATTTTAAATTGTACAAGCTTATACTTAATAGTGCTCAACTGCAACAGAATTTTCATTATCATACATTCTTATATCTTTAAAGTGATATACAAAGCTTTCTTGGGGAAAGAAAGAGCTAATATAGTAATAGCAAGGAAACTGGAAAAACTACCTAAGGGATAGTATTTCTTCTTAAGATACAATCTTTACAAGTAGCAAGAGGTTAATTATTTATACATAATGTTTTTCTTTGAACCAATTGAAATGCATTTTCTTTACTGATCTGCCTGTTTCATGTCTCCTACAGAAAACATCTTTTTCTTAACTTTATAACTTATGTCCAAATATCATACCATGATTTTTTCTCCTTAATAACTTAATGCAGGATCATTCCTGCTTGCTGTTGAACAGTTTAGTCCAAACAAGCACTAAAGCTTAAATTCAAGCCTCCAAAACGTAAGACTGAAATGAATAGAAAATTACGTGATTAAGTGCTTTGTTGGATGAAGGCCAGAGTGTTCAGTATCTTGAAGACTCTTGGGGGTATGAATAATCAAATGTAACAAATAGTCCTATTTTAAGAATATGTATAAAGATAAATCATACCAAAACCAGAATTTTGAATTTATAGATGCACCTTAACTTTAATGTTAAGGAAGTCAATGTAACATTTTTAAGGAGACTATGATTTTAGAGCACTATTAACTGTACATACTTTGTAATTGGATGACACCAATTTACCAGCTTTATATTCTTCCTTCTTCTCTAACCAAACAAAAAATCTGGGAGAACTTCATTTGAAGTTGTATTGGGTCTGGCTGAGTTGGAGTTAATTTTCTCACAGCAGCCCTCACAGTGCAGTGCTGTGCACTGGTGGTTGGAAAGGTGCTGATAACACACCAGTGTTTGGGCACTGCTGGGCAGGGCTGTCACAGCAGCAGTGCTGTCTCTCAATATTCCCTCCCTCATCAAGGGCCAGGAGTGGGCAAAATCCTGGGAGGGAGCACAACCAGGCCAGCTGACCCAAACTGACCAAAGGGATATTCCACACCATGTGACATCAGCTCAGATAAAAAAGCTAAGGGAAGGAGGTGGAATGGGGGGGAGGGGACATTTTTTATTTGCGATGTTTGCCTTCTGGACCAGCCACTATATGTGTTGAAGCCCTGCTTCTCAGAAAGTGGCTGAGCATTTCCATCATCAAATGGGAAGTAGAGAAAAACCTTTTTTTTCTCTTGGCTTATACATGCACAAACTTTTGTTTTTGCTTTAGTAAACTGCCTTATCTCAACCTATGAGTTGTTTTCCATTTTATGTTCTTCCACCTGTCCAGCTCGGAAGGGGAGCGGCAGAATGATTTGATGGGCACCTGGTGTCCAGCAAAGGTCTGTCCACAACAGAAATGCAGTCACTGATTCAAAATATTTCATCCCAGCTTGACATAAGACATAACAGTCTTAACTCTCTTACCATTCACCTTGGCTGCTCTTGTATACAAATTAGACTTTTATGTCTAATAAAAATCCTCCTCTAGATTGGAGGATGACTAGATGGTGTTCAGAACAGGTTGGAAGACTGGCCACAAAATGTAGTGATTAAAATGTCACACTCTATCTCGGGAGCAGCAGCAAGGCAAGTACTCTAGGGGTCTATACTGGGACCTCATTCTTTAACGATCTAGGGATAAATCTATGAAGTCCACAAGAACTACAGGTAAAAATTATGTAAGTGTTAGTATGTGCATACAGTAAAAAAAAACCCAAACCTCCAAAACTCCAATCTCACTGCAAAACACAGTCTACATGTTATTAACCTTAGAAAAATCTAAAGACAAAACAAGAGTTCACTATTTCCTTCAGGACTTCTTTCTCTCTAATAATCAAGACAAACTTCTGTAGTGGCATGAGACAGGTGGAAGTATATGAGCAAAGGCTATAAATAATTGACTGAACTACCTTGTGGTGAGCAAAACCCAGCTTTTATCAATGAAGTATCATGATAAGAGATTTCATCTATCCCAATATTCTTAAAAGGATTATGGCAGGAAGAAGAACAAAGTGAGTTCCTTAACATTTCACCTGGATTAATTTTTCATTATAGAAAAAAATGGAGTGGTTGATAGAAAATGGAACAGACTCTACACATTATCTAAGAGTTGTAGGAAAAAGCAAAGATAGCATCTTATATATTTAATTTGCTATTTGTATTAGTTTCTGCTTTTAAAATATGCATAATGTGTAATAAAAGCAGATTAAAAACCAATGGATAAAAAATCCAACAACCCCTGAAGAGATTTGTGAGCCATACAGCTAAATCCCAAGGCATTTTCTTATGGCTTTCATAACAAAAATATATATCTAGCATTGTCATCCATAATGTATTGAGGTCAACTAAAAATTAAACCACAGATGCTTGGTAAATTTCTAAGAATACTAAACAATATATATTCTGGCTTGAGGAAGCATTATTTATTAATTTTCTCAAATTATATTTCTAAGACTTGCTGATTAGAAAGCAATACTGCTTATTCTTACATGTGCATGGATACAAAAGCAACCTGTTGATAATGGGAAATGGGAACCCTTTATGTACTTCTAGTTTCTAAATTCTTGCATTAATCTTCAAATTTCTCTTTCATAGGAATTAATATTGAAGAACATTAATGAAAACTGAGGAATCAATCCAAAGTTCTCTTCTTTAGCTAAGCAGTGCACATAAAAAACAGCTTATGCATTACTCTAAAAAAAAAAAAGTTTTCATTTATGAGTTTATTTTAAGTTCATTTTAAAAAGGCTTTTTCTTAAAAAACATGAGTCTGGCAGATTAAAAAAGGGAATTAGCTTTAATATTTTCTGATAAATTTCTGTTAAAAAATATACTTTTATACCCACAGTTAAAAGCTTCTGACTAAAACATATTAATAAAAAATGCAGTACTTCCACCTTTTTAAGGTAAAGTTCTTTGACTTAGAATTTAGCAGGTATACTATTAGTCCTGAAACATGCCATATTTGCAAAGATTTAGGTCATGTGCATACTAGATTTCCATTTTATTGATGAAATTCAATCTATTCATGTAAGCTAAGTCATTATGTCATAACTGTCTTTCCACACATTCTATCACAAATAGACATTAATCCTATAACATTTTCAATAGTGACTGTGAAAACTTTAATTTTTCTGTGAAGATAATTATATGCACAAATTATGGCTAGTTGACATGACATTTTCCACTGTGAAAACCTTCAATCTGCAGTAAAAGTAACATACAAGCTGATTCTTATAATTGCATACCATAGGGGAAAATATTTCACATATTGATGTATTCAATGTTTCAAGTAAGTGCTCTCAAGACATTTAGATGTTTTAACATTTGTGCTTAGTTTCTGGCATTTTTACCTCTTGCAGTTTAAATTATGTCACTGTAACATCAAATTTCTAAGGCATATAGTGATAACTGAGCACATACAAGACTAAAATTACACATAATCCTTAAAATTACTCATGATTCTAAGACTGACACTAAATTTACACTTAGGATTTCTTCTTTAAATGTGTTTGATAATTTGTAAAAATTCAGTCTGCATCAATTATCATGTGTAATCTAAGAATTAAATTGATTCACAAACCTGATGAAATTGTTAAAAGTTTTAACCATGATTTTTTCCACTTCCCTGTATGCTCTCTGCTTTCTGTCAGTTCCATTTTTCTAGTAGCTAAGTGCAGGGGCTGTGCAGATTTGGTTTTTTTGTTTGTTTGGTTGGTTTTTTAAGGCTGCACTGAATAATGGCTTTAGCAAACCAATTCAGATGACTGCTTATCTCCACAATGAAGTTCTCATGCATATTGTTCACATGCATTTATTGACATGCATTTTTATAACAATACAATCTTAAGCTTGCCTGAAAAATTTGCATTTTCTAATGCTTGTTCATTTATGTTTTCCAGTACATTCTTCATCTGTAAATTTCTGATTCTTGGTAATATCCAGATTTGAATCTGAACCTGTAGTTCAGATTCTTCCATTTCCTTGCTTGAGCTCTTGCACTGCATTACAAACATTTTGTTTGTTACTCATGTCTTGCTTAGTCTGAGTGCTGTACTATCACTATTTATTATCTCCTTAGCTACTAATACCATGTTATCCATCACTATTACCATAGCCTTTGCTTTTTTGAGTGGATTCCAACATTTTTGACTCGGAATTACCATACCGCACTGGAGTAAATCTTGACTGTAAGCATTTTAGAGTATACAGTATAAACTAAATAGCATTAGGACAATAATTCATAGAAACATAGAATCATAGAATAGTTTGTGTTCAAGGTGCCTTTAAAGATCATCTAGTCCACCTCCTTCTGCACTGAGCAGTGACATCTGCAACTGGATCAGGTTGCTCAGAGCCCTATCCAACCTGACTGCAAATGCTTCCAGAGGTGGGGCATCCACCACCTCTCTGGCCAACCAGTTTCACCACCCTCATGGCAAAATGTCTGTCTAGTCTAAATCTCTTCTCTTTCAGTTTAAAGGCATTTCTCCTTTTCTTATCACTACAGTTCCTACTGAGAAACTTCCAACTTTCTTTATGCTCTCTTAATGTATTGGCCACAATTAGGTCACTCCTAAGCTGAACAATCCCCTTTCTCTTAGCCTTTCCGTGTAGAGAGGTGTTCCATCCCTCTGATCATTTTTGTGATCCTCCTCTAAACCTGCTCCAATAAGTCCATCTTTTCAGTGCTGAGGACTCCAGAGGTGGGTATGGTACGCCAGGCAGGGTTCTACCAGAAGGAGTAGAGGGACAGAATTTGGTGTCATCCACAAACTTGCTGAGTATACACTAGATCCCACTATGACATTGATGAAGATAATGAACAGTACAGGTCCCAATATGGACCTCTGAGGGGCACTTCTTGTCACTGATGTCCAACAGGACTCTGAGCCATTGACTACTACCCTCTAAATGTGACCACACAACCAATTCCTCATCCACTGAAAATTCTACCCATCAAATTCACCTCTGTCCAATTTAGAAAGATATTGTGGGGTGCCATGAAGGCCTTGCAGAAGTCTAGACACATGACATATCTAGCTTTCCCCTTGTCCGCTGATTTAGTCACTCCAACACAGAAAGTGAATAGGTTGTTCAGACAAAACTGGGCCTTGATTGGGCTGTGCTGGCTGTCTTGAACCACCTCCCTGTCCTCCATTGTGCCTTAGCATACCTTTCCATGATCTTCCCAGGCACAGAGGTGAGGCTGACAGGTCAGGAGTTTCCAGGGTCCTCCTTTTTACCTGTTTTAAAAATGGGTGCAATGTTGTGGTGGTGCATTTATTCTGTGCCTGATCCATATCCCTCAGAATGCTTTCTAACAAGTGCCTAAGTGGACTAATCACTTATAATATCTCTTAACATTAGTGACCAAATCCATGTTTTCTGATTGCAGAGTGCAAGAAGACATTAATATCCACCATGGCAGCAATCTCAAGTCCTGTAGAGACACAATATAGCAAAGTCAAAAGGGTTATTCAATTAAGGAAGTACGTAAATATTTTCATAACCTGAAACCTGAGAATCTCTCTGGTGTCTATTAGTGTTAATTCCAGTGAAGATAGTGCAATCAAATTTATAACATCAGATGAGAATCAAATGAGAGTTTTCCCCAGAAACAGCAAAACTGATAATTACTTGAAGCTTCTCCTGGTAATTTAGTGTCTAATTAGATGGACTCTCATGTATTACTTAAGAAGTTTTGTACATGCAAATATTATTACAACTTGGGTAATCTATGTGTTAATGTAGTACATGAAACTTGTTAGTATTACCATGTGGTAGAAGGAACTATGTTGATATTACTAAAGATTACTTTGCACTCTGTGAAAATTATGTTCTGCTCCTAGCTTTGATAGTGACTTTTGGCAAATTACATCTTTTGTTGTTGTTGTGGGGTTTTTTTTCCTCCTAGTTATTCATTTAGACAATACAAGAGAAATTGGGGTTTATACTAATATCTCACCTAAATTATAAATAATAGTTCTGTGACTTCTACTCTATTTTTGCAAGTATGCTTTGGGAAAAGGTAAAAAATCCTGGAAGAGTACAAAAGTACTTAGACCAGTATTTTAAGATGCTGAAGAAAGCATATGAAAACATGCATGAAGATTTAGCAACAGACACTCTGAATGTCTTTCCAGTCTCCAACAACTTGGTGTTCAGGGAATTAATCTCTATTTACTAGTTCTTGAAATATGGACACTCAGTGTATACTCTTTCAATTTTTTCTCAAGAGGAATAGCAATGTTCAATGAATGAAAAGTGCTAATAAACACAATTATTTCTATGATTTTTCTTCCACCAACATACATATTGTCATTTTTCTGCTATTCATTAAGAAAGAAATACCTCTCCATTCCTTATAGCTCTGTGTTTTACTGGAAAAAATATCTTCTCAAATTTATTAGGAGCTACACTTAACATTGCTTAAATAGTGTAAGCTTCTCTTATCTCATTCCTGTATCATAAAATGTAATTGTAAATGACAAGTGCTTTGACTTGTCCATGAGCTTTATATGGTGATACTCCAGGACAAAATTTAAACCAGCAGGTGAGAATTTTAATGCAGGAAAGATAATATTTTATACAACTGACTTCTCCCAGACCATTAAAACATTTAAGACCTGAGACTAGTAATCTTTATATACAAGTCTGTACCAAAAGAAAGACACCATGAAATCTCTATCATACTCCTTGCAAAGCTACTGTTCCAGCAATTTCCAGAATCAAGGTTAACCTTTCATTTTGTCTTTATGTGATCAGGATTACATATTAAATGATCCTGCATAATAAATGAAAAATCAATTCAAACTGGATGGCTTAAAAGTGCTTCTCTTCCTTTAACAGTTTAACGTAACAACGTATTTTAAACATTTTGAACTACTTTCCACTAATACGCCAGATGATAATAACCCTGTAATTCCCTGAAACTACTTAGATTTATGCCTACTAAATTAGCTGACTGTAAAATGTTTAGTGAAAACAATA
This sequence comes from Vireo altiloquus, assembly GCA_013396875.1. Taxonomy (NCBI): domain Eukaryota; kingdom Metazoa; phylum Chordata; class Aves; order Passeriformes; family Vireonidae; genus Vireo; species Vireo altiloquus. Next base: position 54,836 of record VZRF01007207.1, read on the forward strand.
AACATTCATTCAGTCAAACCTAATGCTATACTGATGTAATTGCTATGGCTTGAAGCCAGCACTGACTGGGATTCTGGAAGTTTAGTATAGGCGAAGGCAGGGCCAATACACTCAGCTGTGCCGTTGTGGTTAAGATTTTTTTAAAGACTGTTTAAGCTATGGACCTCATCTTCTAGTACATCTGCAGATTCTTACTTATCCAAAAAGCATAGCAAATTTTTTTAGATGTCTATCCCTATGGAAGTAACATATTTTCTGGTTTACTTATTTAATTTGGAGAAAGAGTGTTCCTTTTCTATTTTCTATTGCCTGTTGGAGTGAACCAGAGACTCTTTTTCAACTTCATTCACAGTATCTTCCTTCCTGCCTTGAGTACTGCAGTTTCATACACTTTAGTAAGTTCCTGCTGTAGCATCTACTTTGGAATGTGCAGCTGGGGACTTCAAGGTTTTTCTATGCTCCTTTTTTTTCACACTCTCTACTACTTCGATTTTTCTCCTTTTCATTATAATATAGCCAGGTGATACACAATTTTTAACTCATGAAGAATTTATTTCCTCTGCTACTGCCAAAAACTCTGTGTTTCTTTTTCCCTAAGGAAATTGACATATTCTTTGCCTGTAATAAGTCTGTAAAGTCTGAGATTTTTTTTCTGCTTATCTTCTTTTCATGTGTCTCTCTTTTCAGTGCTCAACATTCATTCTTTGAAGACTTATCTAGTGCTCTAATGATCACTGAAAATTTAGAAAAGTGGTATTTATTTATTTTAGTTATGCTGACACTCAGTTTTGTTTAACATTTACTGCTGTCTCAACAAAAATCTTGCCTGAATTACTGATATCAATGACACTCTCATAATCCACATTATTCCAAATATTCACAAAATGATCTGATCATTGCAGTTTTTGTATCATTCATTTGGCAAATGGTAGGCTTTGCACTGACTTGATCAACTGCTATTTTTTAACCCTTTTGGGTTTGGAAACTGTGTGTGAAGGGAAAGCACTCCATTGTTAGACTGTAGATCTCTGATTCAGCCCTCATTTCAAACATATTTTTCAATTAATGTATTGGCTGTGAAGAATTTTTTTCATGTTACACAAGCGTGGCAATCTTCTTTTGCTTAGTGTTTAGAATATGTGGTTTCTCTAGGCTGAGCCTGGCCAGCAGCCAAGCATTCACACAGCTCTTTGGTCACCTTCCTTTCCTATGGGATGAGAAGAAAGTAGAATGAAGGTGAGTAGATGTGGATCAAGACAAAGAAAGTTTAATAGATGAATCAAAAGTTCTGTGCATAAGCAAAGCAAAATAAGGAATTCATTCAGTGCTTTCTATTTGCAGGTAGATGTTCTGTTGCTTTCTGGGAAGCAGGGCCTCACCACACATAATGATTCCTTAGGAAGACAAATGCTGTAACCATGAATATCTTTCCTTCCTCTTTTTTTAGACAGGTTGGGTCAGCTGTCCCAGTTTTGTTCCTTCCCAACTTCTTTTCCCCCTCCAGCACACTTGTTGTGGGGGAAGAGCAGAAAAAAGAGGAACCCTTTACACTGTGCAAAAACTGTCAGTCATAGCCAAAACACATATGTTATCATAAGTTTTTATTCATAAATCTGAAGTACAGCACTATACAGGCTGTTAAGGAGAAAGTTAATTCCATTCCACCCAGCTCCCATACAGTGATACAAATTGAATATGCCCTTTATTAGTAGAGATCTGTGGATTTTCACCTAGAGCATTGTTTTCCCTTGTTTATGATCTGAGGCCTCCTTTATTGCACAGTATCTATCAATACCTGAATGGACAATCAGTCTCTTCATGGACTCCTCTGCAGAAGTTATCACTGCATCATTTGAATAACTGAAAACTGTTAATGACTATACTTCCATAATACTAAGTATGCTATATTATATGAATATATATTTAATATATAGTATATATTAATTAGATGCAAATTTTCTTAATAATATTATTACTTATTTATATAAGCATGTGGTGTACTATAAAATACTGCAAAGGGGAGCAGTGATAATATAATTTAAACGTTTGAATATTTATCTTGGAAACTAATTCAAGGCATCAAGAATCTGAAGTTGCAGATTTAGTGGTAAGTATCCTTTGACATCATGCAATTAACACAATTTACTGTCATTTTCTGCTATGAATGCATACCTGAATTGGATTGAAACATACCACTTTGCATGCATTTATGTATGACATCAGTTTAATTTTCATATTTATCACTATGTTGAAACATTTAGCAGACAGTCAGTTTCCCAGGACGGTAGTTGGCTTCTAACATGGATTCATACTTTCTCTTTGTGGTGTTCTCTGTTTTCTGAAGTGTGTATACTCCTGCTTCCCAACCACAGGGAAATACTGTAGCACACAAACTGTATTTGCCAGGAGAACACTGACTATTTTCTAGAAATTAGGCTTGTAATTAGATGTGCCAGGTAATTCTAACAAGTGGCACTATTAAATTTTTTGTAAAATGAGTCTTTATTTCAACTGAAAATTACTGTGATTTCTCTTAGAAGAGAGCATGCTTGAATTATTTGTAAAACCAAACAAAAAAAGACTCATTGAAAGCACACATTGTAAAGAACAATGGAAATTCAATAGTTCAATAGTTTTTTCTTATCTTTTCACTCAGGCTCCAATTGTCTCTTTCATGTGGAAAACTACTACTGTGAAGGGAAAGGATATTTATCCAAACACAACTAAAATCATTGTTGTCATCACAGAGAACACCCTTCACTGAATAAACTGGTCAGCATGTCTTCAGTCAGTTCTAATAGACTGTGACTTCCTTCAGTGTCCTGTTAAGTGGTTTTCCGATCAAAGAAGGTATTTCCTTTATTGGAAGGCTTTTTTACCACAATTCGGATTTTCATTCACTCTCTGCTACTTTCAGAGGCTGTGTTAATGTGTTCAATCTTTTTGCAGGCTTACTTCCTCCATCTTCCACCTGGGCTAATAGAATTCAGCCCACAAATGTAAATGGAGATGTGTTTGTATCGGTAGCTTGTTTTCTAGATAATGACCTCAATAAAATATCCGTATGTTCTGTAAAATCAGTAGACACTCCAACCTACTTTCACATTGTGGACAGTCCAGTATCACAGTGCAATCCAATCCAAGCCTTGCACTGTCCTGCTGTTCAGAAGGTTTTGTTTTGTTTACTATTTTCTTGATGGTTCTTCTTTAAACAGGAATTGCATCCTGCCAACGCCCATCAAATTCTAAATGGGGAATTATTTTATACCACCTGCACTATATGTGAAGGATATTCATCTCCTTCTATTACTTTGTTTTTGCTAAAAATGATATCTCTATATTTTCTTATCCAACATAACAGAGTAAACTTAATGGAAGCTCTAATATTACTGGTTATATTACTGATGTCACTAGATCAGTAATTTATTAATTTTTCCTCCAGTGAAGCTGTATAAAAGAATCCTTTTTTTCCCTTGAATTTTTTGGTTTTTTTTCTTATTTTTATCTCATGTCTTGTTCCTGCTACCTCCCTACGGTTACCAGGATATTGTCTGGAAATCTCATGTTCTCTAACTTGCGCTTCTGTATTTTGATTTCTTTGCTTCTGTATTCTGGTTGCAATTTCTGCCTTGTTTATTTTTTTTTTCCTTAAGAATCACTTTTTTTTTTGGTTTGGGCTTTATATGCTGCCCTCATAATGCTTGTTCAATGTGTTTGTGTACTCAGAGAACAGCCCTTGCATGTAAATTAACCACTCCTTCATGAAAATACCTCTTTACAGATGGGTTTCAGCTCTACCTATTGTTTAAGCCATGTGCATGCAAACTCATATTCTGTAGTTTAACTAAGAGGCTTAGAACAATTTTCAGCTCCATTTATCCCTGCTTTCTCTTTCTTTGTCTGTTATGGTTATGATGGTCTGCTGAAGAAAATTTTGGTTTTCTCCAATTTCCTATGAGGTTAGGGTAAGTGAATGAACTGGCTGAATATCTGCACTCTTTACTACCACATAATCTGAAAAAAGGGCATAGACCTCTTCAGTGATTCAAACATCAAAAATATGTCTGTTATGTTCTATGGAAAAGGCAAGTTACCACTGCACTTTCACCCCTTTTGTAGCTACCCATGTTTTCATTTATGTTAGCAGAATATTAGTTTTAACGATATTAAAATGTGCTTGACCTGTCCAAAGAGTCCTCAAATAAGAGAACTCTGACAGCCAGCTCAAGTCTTGCTCTCCTGTACTTGCTTTTAATTTTTAGGTTCAGTGGCCTTCGCCTGACCCTGGGTTTCCTGATTTTATACACTCTTCCTCCTTGGAAACTGCCATAATGAAAATCTACCTGCTCAGCACCAGATGTCACTTGAGGTTCAATACTTTTTCCTTTAACTTAGAGCGATTTTCCTCTGACATCTTACCTGGCTTTACCAGGAAGTGTTCTGAATGCAGAAGATCTCATCACTTCACCCAGTGATATTATTACCTGTAGTTGTCAGGAGGAGCAATTGAAAGAAATACTGTCCTCTATCGTGAAAAAGTCTTACTGAAGATGGATTCTCCAAGGACTCAGCTGAAATTGTAAAAAGAGCTTTTTAATAAGAAGAGTATGAAATACTTGTATCTTCAAAATTAATAAGAAATTATTGTTTGCAGAAAAAGAAAAAAATAAGTCAATGTCTGCAAATTAATTTTATCTTTTGTTGTTGGCCTAAGAACATAGCCTTCCCTTTCTCTGACCTATCTAAAGGTCACTGCAGCTTCCAGATCAAAGATGGTCAAAATAGTAATGCATTTAATTCTGTTTCATTATTCACAGAGAGAGGAAAGAAATATAACTGTGTCAAAATTCAAGCAAACAGGGATTGAGAGGTTTTCATGAACATTATGACAATATCATATCTAAAAAACAGAAAAAACCCCCCCTTAAATATATTCAGAGGTATAGGGCAGAGAAGCTTTATGTCAATACAAAATTCACTTCTGCAATGATATACTCTGCTACATGAGATATTAGAATTAGTAAATGGAGACCTCCTAAGAGTGGCGTAAGAACATGTTAACATTGCTGTTCACTAGTGGATTTAGGTGAAAGAGTTTTATTAGTAGTACTATTATTATTTTTTTTAGCTGAGAGGAAAAGTATTTCTAGTAAATTAGAAGGGAAAAACAAGATACATGTTTCCTCACCTGAAATAAGTACTTTAATGAATCTTTAAATTCAAATATATGTCCAGGAAAACCCAAGTTCTCTTTGAAACTTTTGCCCCCCCAAAAAAATTTACTTGCACTGGCAGTCTAAAAAAGTCTAGTCTAAAAATGAGAATCATAAAAAACTTCTTTTAGTTTATTACCTAGTAACCAGAAACCCAACTAATAATACCGTAAGGTCACACCAGTCAAGATCTGGATTATGAGATGAACTGAACAAGAAAAAATAGAAGTAACTCTCATTAAGTTACATGAAGTAAGTTCATTAATTTCATGAGTGCTCTGGGTTACTTGTTTGCTTAATCATTCACTGAAGAATGTGCCTACATTCTACTTCTTAACCACAAAAACGTTTCAGCAATGTGTGAACAGAATAAGTAGGTGAGCAAAATTATTTTAGTTAGCACGAATGAGTGTCAGATGAGTACCTCAACATACAACATCTGTGTGAAAGTAACTGGAAAGGAGCTACCCTGCTTCAAGAGTACTAGTGCCTTCCCTACAGTGACTTAGGGAAGCAGAACAGTCATAGTTCCTCTATTTATTTCACTCTGTCCTGTAGAGAAGAGACAATCTCCACCCTTAAGAGCTTTCTTTGCCTTAGTATTGCCTCAAAAAAGCTTTAAACTTTTTCCCATTTTGATTAGGGAGATACACAGACAAAATTATGAAGCAGGGTAGCACCCTGATGGATCACAAAAAAAAGCCATAAATTTATATCTATTAGCAGTTTTATACTGTTTAATATTTCATTATGACTTTAGTATTCCTATGCAGCTAACCCACAAGCTTTGGAAATAAAATTTCTATAGATGAAAGCTTCTCTCATGATACCTCTTTGTCATACCATTAGAGAAGACCAATAAAACAGGTTTATGGTACTCTAAAATCTGCTGAATACACATATGGGTTTGTTTGCTTATTTTTGTATTATGTGGCTTAAATTAGTTAAATTGTCTCATCTCCTTTTTTTTCCTTTAGGAAGAAATATTTAGAGGGAAAAAAAAAAAAAGAACTCAAAAACCCAGCAAGGCTTGAAAATTTCAGATGTAGATCACCACTATGGAAAAACTAAATAATTAAAATCCATTTTTGGAATCTATGAAGCTTGAAGAATTTTTTAAATATGATTTTTATTGAGTGTAAATTTCTCACAGAAGTATTGCAATAGTTCTTAAAAGCTAATAATGTAGTTAATTCCTGTTTAAAAGATTACCTAAATTTTAAAATCAATTAGAAGTCTTTGAAAACTGCTGTGTGCATTAGCTTTTAATGTCAAACAATACATCAAAGAAAACATAAAATAGCAAACAAGAGAACTGGCTCTTTGGTGTTGAAGACATGACCCTTTTATAAACATATTAATGACAGAGATAGTTTTTTTCACTTAGTATGCACTGAGCATAATGAATTTAGGGCCCCAAGCTGAAATATATTTTCCTCTAGAATACACAGTCATTTAAACCACCATTGATTTGTTACCTGGTGTGTTGACACTTTATGATGACTTTCTTCAGAGTCAAATTATCTTACTTTTCAGATAATAAATAATGCAGAAAGGAAATAAAACAATGTATGCACACATAAACAAACCTACACATTCATATGAATATTTTTTCAGCGGAGTACTGTCCTTTTTGAATATTAAGGTCACTTAGGTGATGTACAAGGACTTATCAAATCAGAAACATTTAGTAATCTTACTTTTCTTTACTAATGCAATCTATTTATTGAGGATAAATATTTTCTTAATTTAAAAATGCTTCAATATGTCATTTATATGTATATTTTTTGTTACATTATGTTTGTTCATCCCAGTTGCAAGAACTAATCAGTATATCATTAATATAAATGAATTTGCTCAAGTTTGAAATATTTTATTTGTAGAAATATAGTCTTTAACTGGGCTTTCTATAATTATAAATAATTTTAGTATACAATTAGCATTGATAAATATTATGAAAGAGTCAGTCATCTGAATTAAACCTTAAAAGCAAATCATTTATTCTAAATGAGTCATTAAGGATTGCGAGATTGTCAGTGAGGAATAGGAATCCTCTCATGAGGAGGGAAAAAACTCTAGAGTAAAGAATGTCACAATTCTAAAAGAGATGTTGCCAAATCTATTTCTGGAGAAAACTTTCCTTCTTCATTGAATATATAGAGCAACCTGAACAATAAACTCAGACAGGAGTCCTAACAGAAGCCTTCAACTGGTTGAAATTGTTTTTCCAAAACAGATCCAGACACTGTTTTCCTTTTTACTTGTTTTCCCTGTTACTTCATAGTGCAATTCATGCTTCAAGACATGGAAGTAAGGCTTGGAAACAAGGTGGACTGATTGAAGGAAGAACAATGGTATACAGATCTGTCATAAAGCCTCCAGCCTGGGAGCACCAAGGTCTCTCAAAATTTCTACAAGTTCTCTTTGTGTTAAATGTGGTTGGAGCCTAACCTCAGCATAAACACAGTTTTTGCTTCTCTGGAATTTAAATCTAATGAAATCATGAGCAAGTACACAAATATTCATATAATTCATATATATGCATGTGTGTGTACACATAAAGTCTCTTTCTTAATTGGCTTTAGGAGTTGCCTGTTCACTCTCACTTCTAGGATAAAGATGGGATATAAAAAACCTAATTTTCTGAGATCAAAATCGCATTTGAAACATGATAAGGAGGTACTTCTGGAATTTGTGAAAGCTTTTCTAATTCAAGACTTTTTCTCCCTATTTCCTAACCTGTTGCATTTTTCACTTTTTCAAATAATTTTCCTCACTCCCTAAATATCTTGCCTTGTTCCTTTCTTTCCTCTTCTTTCTAGATACTCCTCTGAGTGTTCTCTCCTTGGTTGTGTATTTTATCCTGCTGCTTCTTTTGAAGTCAGTGGCAAATCTCTTATTGATTTCAGCATGAGAAAGATCAGCTTTCACTCCTTTGCTACTCTCCATTTTACCATCTCTAATAGCTGGTAGCAAAATCCCACTGACTGTGGCTCTGATCTCTGAAGTGCTGGTGCACCATGCTTTTGAGTTTTGATCCCAGACAGATCACTTTTTGACAGCCAGAACTGTATCAAAATAGAAGCACTACTGTGCTGAAAAAAACTCAAGGATTATGAGCTATGTTTTATTCTTTTCAACTAGTGCTGAGTGTTAAGATTTCTTGTGTCATGTGATTTCTACTTCTCGACTACTTAACTTTCCTCAGTCATCATGCTCATACTGTCATTAATTCTCCCAACTCAGTAAGGCAAGCTGAAAAGAAAGCAGAGCAAGGTAGAAAGCAGTACTACTTCTGTTTGACTCCTGGAATTTCTTCACTATCTCAGTAAAAGATAGATGAAGATTTTGGGGATATTTTTATTGATATGACTTATATTAATAGAAAGTATATTAAAGTCAACACTGTTACTTGCAATGATTTGTTTTCATGTCTCACAATAGCAAAGGCAAACAGCATGATACCATGTTCTCACATCATCCTTGACATTGTTCTTAACTTGCTCTAGAATCTATCACCAGGAGAAAATTTATCAGGATTAAACATTTTACCTTAGCTGAAATAATGATGGATAAATTTGGTCTGCAGCATGGGTTCTGAATGTCTTATGTTTAATCTGAAATTTGATTTTTTTTGCTTGCAAGTCTGTATCTATGTGTGTGTATAGGCACACAAAAATCTACACATATGTATGCAAAGACAAATATAAGAGAGAAACAGACTGTGAACAAGTGGTACTGTGTGTGAGAACACCTTCAGTTAAAAGGGAATGTAATGTGACATATTGTGGTGATCCTGGGATTTAAAATATCTGAACTTATTCTTGAAGGCATTGTTTAATGCCTTGAACTAGCAGGCAAGATTTCTTTCATGGTATTACTTTATGGTGTCTGCAATAAAAATTTATGTCTAGGCTGAGAAGGTATGAATGAGATAATCTTCTTGCATGATTCCTAAAATCTTACTGTCAAGAGAAACCACTTATGATAACACTTGAAATCTTAAACTGTATTTACATAATCACATTGGATGAAGCTTCCCATACCAGTTCATCCCAGATTCAACTGATCTCTTACTGTGTTTCTTCTCTGCATAGAAAAATCGTGAAGGAAATTTAAAGATGAGATAAATAAAAACAGTGAAATGAACAAAAAGAGAAGAGATGAATATTCCAATTAAGAATACAGACATAGCTGTATAAAAGTAACAGGTAGGGGGTTTTGTGTTTGTCAATTTAGCATGCAAGACACATCTGTATTTTTAAGAATGCTTAACGTCTGTTCTTTAAAAACCAAATTTTGGTGTTATTTAAATATGGTATCAAAAATGCTATTGAATATAGTTATTCTCCCCAAAATAATGGTTGTAAAATGATTCTGATTTCCTCTTAAGGTACAATTTTTTAATGTCAGAAAAAAACCCCAACAACTTTGAATGGCAATTAATTATTGATTGGGATTTTTTTTTCCTCTTAAGATATCATATACACAAAATTTTTTTAGAAATATAAGAGAATAAAATATAGACTGGATTTAAAAATACTTGACTTAGTTCTTCAACATATTTGAAACAAAACTTTTTGTAAGAATATCCACTTGGAATTTCTTGACAATTCGTAAAGAAAGCCTTTGTTTGTAGTGAAATCCATTCTGAAACTAACTGAACTGTCAGGGCTAGCTACGTACATACAATAATTTTTGAACAAGCTAACCAATTTTGCAGACTCTGGAAAAAGGATAAAAAATTTTGAGACTTAAGTAAAACTTCAGAAGTCACAAAGACAAATCACTCAGAAATTACTTTTACACTGACATATTAATTGCATAGTGTTAACCTCTCATTACGGAATATCAATCATATTTCATTAGCTTACTAGGTGGTCAGCATCACTTTCCATGCTACAGTTATGAATTACTTAATTTAGGTTTAATTATAGGATAAAATTTTTATTTTTCTTTATATATAACATATATATCATTGATTGCAGCCACGCTGACACAATATTATACTTTTACACATCATATTAAATGGTAGTTGTCTGATGACAAAACCACTGAGAATATATTTTCTAGAACATTTTTGTTTCATGACTGTATTTTAATGATACAATAGGCTTGGTGGCCAAAGGTCATGTCGAAAATTTTATATAGACTGTAAAAATTCATGACACAAAATCAACATATATACTAAATAAATTGAAGAATACTTAATTAACATGCAATTTTTTTCTGAATGAATGTCTCATACAGCCATTCATTGCTATTTGATAGCAATGCCTAGAAAAACATATAAAACATTAAAAAAACCAATTTAATATATAGTTTCTTTCACTAAAATATATTTGTTGAGCAATCTATAACTAAGAAAAAATTGTCTCTTTTTTCAGTTCAAGAGACACTGCCACCAGAGCTTGTCACTGTATCTGATGTCCTCAGTTCAAGAACAATTTAGTACAAGAACCATAGAATCTATTTGGAAGTTGAGGTTCAATGGACTATTTTTTTTTCTTAGTGAACTAGTAGGTAAAGGTTATCTTAAGCAGGAGGAAGATAAATAAATCTTAACTTTCTTTTACTTGTGTCAGAAGTGCAAAAAAATCCAATGTCTAGGAAATTCAGCAAGTTCAGCTGAAAGATGTGTTTACTGTAAGATCAAACTCAGACCATTTTACCACCTTAAAAACAGTTCATCTTTAGCAAAGGAACCTTTTAGCTATAATTGCATATTTTTAGAGGAGACTTTTATTCAAAAACAAACTGGAATTTTCTAGTGAAGCATAAAGATGTGGGATATTCAGAACAGCATTTTAAATAAGCATCTCTTCTAGCTTTTTAATTAATAGAGTTTAAAGCCAAGGCTGATAAATACTAGCAATTTATTGACAGCTAGTTGCATCTTTGATCCTAATTGAATTCACTTTCTTGTCAAACGATACATGAAAGAGTGGCTGTATCTTCAGAGGACTTCATTATACATGGATTTTATGAACTCTGATAAGTCTGTCTTTTTCAAGACCCATAAAGAAGAAAAAGGAATCAGTTCTTCTTTAAGATCAACAAAATACCATTGCTCACTTATTGATTCTTCACCATGTTCTGTCTTTAGGGGATATTGCCTTTATTGACAAGTATTGGCTAAAAAGGGCTACTAATTTCAAGAAAGCTTTGTTTTGGAATCCTCTGTAAGCTAACCCAAGACAGTTCCTTCCTATGCCTATACTGTGTGCCAGTATTAGGAAATAATTCTTTTAGGAAAAAATGATTCAGCTTCTGAGTTCCTGTAACATCAGTACTTGTTGTCTGCCAAAAATGTGTCAGTGGTACTCCTTGTATAATTTCTGCTGCAGATTCCAGCTTGTCTGAATATTTTATCAAGGTCCTTATCATAATTCATTACCTTGAATTTCACATTAGGAGGTGTGTGTAACATCACTTCAACTATAAAAATTCTTTGATAAAAAGATTTTATTACTAATTTATCTTTTATTTTTCAATAATTATTTGATAAATAGATTATTAATACTGTATTAGCAACATATAATATTCATATTTAAGAATCAAAAATAGAGCTGATAGTTGAATCCTCTGGTGCTTTTATAACTAAAACTTGACCTGGTCCAATATGAAATTATTTACAACATATTGCTTTTGTTGCTTTTGTTCCTTCCACTACTTGTACAATTCTATTTGATTTGCCTATAGGCAAGTCCTATACCCAATGTATGGTGATCTGAGTGTTTAAAAGAGCTTCAGTTTCAAGCAAAATATGTTTAATTTTAGGTAGCAACTTACTCCTTTTCTCTAAAGACACTTTCAGCACGTGATTTTTTAGCATTCAGTTGGGATAAGTAAAGTAAAAACTTTATGCTCAAACACAAAGGAAAATAATTTAATTGAGAATGTAAATAAAGAACCATTGCTCTGTATTTGTGCCTAGGAAATAGAGTTTACATGCCATATTTTTGCAGTTATCAGACTTTTTAGAAATTCAGGAAGAGGGATCTGAATTACTCTCTAATGCACTATATATTAAAAATATAAATGCCAGAGGATTGCTGCTGTGCTACAGAAAAAATAGATTTTAATAGCATTTTATGTCTGCTTTTGCTTTCAGGTATGTTATTCATGACTAAGAAGAAAACTTAGAATAAGGATGTCTTGGGTTTAAAAGGGAAAGTTTTAGTGGGAGGGGGCTGCAGGGCAGCCTCTGCTAGGACCCATGCTATAGCAGTTCTTGGAGAACTAGAGCTTGTGGGAAGGACACATACTGGAGTGGTTTGTGAAGGACTGTATTCCATTGAAAGGATTCCATGGAATCCTCTCTGTGGCACAGAGAAGCAGAAGGGATGAATGGTTACAAACTGACTACAGCTCCCACTCCCCATTTTCCTTGGGAGCTCGTTGGTAAATGGTCACATGCACCTGCAGACATGAGGAAAAATGAATCCTCATATTGAGGAGGATCATAGTTAGCAGATCACTAACTCCCCCCCTGCAGTCTTCCAGATGCACCACTGCAGTCAGGCACTATAGGAAAAGCCAGTCAGCTTTAGATGTTACCTTTTCAGTAAAGTGAGAAAAAAACTAAAGATAACACAAAGTTCTAGGATAGTTAAGACCTTTCTGTACAGTCTATGTTTTTGAGAATAAATACTGTTGCGGCAGGCGGGCAGTAGGTGCCAGAGCCTTCTGGAAGTGTCTCCGTGAAGAGCTGCTCAGCCGTGCCACACACACACACACACACAGGATAGCCTTACAGATGAGTCCACGACAAAGAGATGGGGGAAGCATCTTCGTTTGGGGTTCCTCGGGAGATGTTTATTGCAGCCACGCACGGGAAGGGGTCCAGGGACAAAGACCAAGACCAAGACCAGGGGAGGGTCCAGGTTTATCTACGGGGTCGGTAGGGGCAGAGGGAGAGCATCAGGGACCAAGAGTCTGAGGGCAGGAGGCAGTACACAGGCGGGGCTAGGGTATGGGAGACAATGGGGATATAGTGAGGGAGTGGCTGAGGAACAAGGGGCAGTGGGGGAGCAGAGAAGGGAGAGCATTCTAGGGCAGGGACATATAAGGTAGAAAGGGACAGAGAGGCCAACAGGCCAACCAGGGAAGCAGAACTTGGGTACATTAACATATTGCAACACAGGTCCCTGGGAGAAGCCTCTTTCTGTCACCCTAACCTGGGACATGCCTCTTAAAATCTTCTCCATAGGACAGTCATGGTCCCTTAGTTAATAGGCCCACCGGCTGCCACAATGGACAGCTAAAGTTTTTGCTTTGTGGCTTGTTACAATCTAGGACAGTGGTGGATCTTTAGTAAAACCCAGTATAATTGGTTCTGTGTTCTGGAGGTGTTCAGATTTTTCCTGGATTACTGCCATAATTAGGTAACTGAAAGGAGTAAATGAAGTTTGTGGACTTCAGCTGTTTGAATGATTAATCTATACATCAACTGACAGATGTTTTGGTTTTTTAAAGAGAATTTCTTTGTCATCTTATTGATTATGTTGTCAGAACTGAAAATTAACATAAGGCAACCGAAATCAATTGATCAGTTCTTTACAATTACGAGTAGCTGCTATATACAATATGCATAAATTTTCGTAGATGGGTTTTAGGGAATAATGCTGTCTGAATCTAAATTAATCTAAACCTATATTAGATTAATATACACAGTTGTAAAGACCCTAACATGGGGTAATTAACCTTTTACTTATACCCCTGAAGCTGTATTAAACCCACTATTATTCACTTACTATCTCTGAAGAGATTATTTCACCAGGTTTCAGCTCAAAAATATTCATAGCATGAAAACAAGAGCTGGAAGCTATTTCTAATATATTGAGTGAGATTCTTCTCAAAAGAGTATGCAGTGAAAGATATCAAGGCCAGGTTGGATGGAGCCCTGAGGAACCTGCTTTAGTGGAAGGTGTCCCTGTTCATGACAAGGAGTGGAACTTGATAACCATTAATGTCCCTTCCAACCCAAACCATTCTATTGGATTCTGTGACAAGTATGTGGGCATACACTTGTGAGAAAAAAAATACTATTATATTGTCTAAATGAAGTAAAATTGATTTACAGCTTAGTTTTAGTATTTTTTCCATATCGGGACAAGCTCAGCCACTATTTGTAACTCGTGTAATATCATGTAGATAATCTCTACTTGACTGTATTGTGCTACTGGTATTACAGCATGTCTCTTGGATCTTTAAAATTTTGATATAAAGCCATTCTGCAGACTGATGGACTGAGAGGATACATCCCACACTCAATGTCTAATTATCCTTTGCTTTAAATTAGTGTAAGGATATTAATTACTTATTTTAGAGTTGTAATTTAAACTGGTTTGTAGTGGATTAAAAATTTAAATGGAAAGTTTATTTGATATATCATTACATGAAGTTTTGCTTCTTATATGGAGGTGACATAAAATGATAGCAGGTACAATTACACATTTTCTTCTCATCTCTCACTTGTCTTTGAATCAGAAGGTTTCATCCTTCATATTAGGAGAATTTGAAATTGTTAGTATTCAAATAGAAACAAGAAAGTGTTCGTTCTTTTTTTGTTTTGGCCTAGAATCCAAGGTCATCAAAAAGTATTACACTGTAGACCTAAAGACATCTGATCTGAAGATAATAAAATACTCTTGTTGAAAGCACATTTGACTGTAGCCTCAGAGATGAAAGGCAAGTGACTAATCATCTCAGTTCTTTGCTTGAGATTATTTTTTTCCTAAGTATTAGAAGAGAATCTGCAGAGCATAAAAGCAATAGCAAGGATGAAGGTCAGTTAGAATATCATTGTACCACCGCTTATAAAGAAAACAGCTCCAATGTATTTTTAAAAATCAAAGAGGCTTTTATGCACTCACTAATAAAACATGCCAAAGTGCTGTTAGTAGCAGATTTAAAGTGATTTTTGCTTGTGGTGATTAAACCCAGCAGGCATGCTTGTTTTACAAACAGAATCTAACTCCTTTTTGTGTATAATTCGTGAAGACACATAATGCATTTTCTATCACAGACAAAGAAATGCAAGAGCTTTAGTATCTTTCACGTAACAGATCAGATTTGGGAGATGCTGCTAATGGAAGGTTTTCATCTGACTGACCGAACCCATTGAAGTGAGGCCCCAGTCTGCTGTTAGCTGATGTTCTTCTGCTTTGAGACATTCCAATAGTAATACTGAATTAAATTAGTATACACTGGAAAGTCTTAAAAAATCAAATGATAAAAAATAAAAAAAAGTGGATTTTGAGGACATAGTACTTAATTCACCCTTTCTTTTTACTGTGTCTCTGCTGAGCAGAGATATGTTAAGTAATGTTGACTTTCATATACTCACCTGAGAGATACAAGAGGTGATTCTTTGCTGTAATTCTTTGCTGCTTAGTTTCCGGAAGGATGTTAAAACACTGTTACTGAAGAGCAATGCTCATAGCAAGAAAGCTATAAAGAATATTCTGAAAAATTAAGCAAACAGAAACAACGGCTTCCAAAAAACAGTTCTGAAAAGTAGTTTTCATGTGCTATTCTCTTTTTGTAATTTGCTGTACTGGCTTTCACGATATATGATGCTTTCTGTGCTTCACTGCAGACCATATGTTTCATGTCAAATGTACGCATTACAGAGAGCTGTGTTTGCCTGTCAGATTCTGCTTCTTCATGGACTTTACTTCTAACCAGAAGCATGTGTGGTAAAACAGAAGCATATGTCTTACGTGAATAATTGCATTTCAAAACTATTTGAAAAAAAATCATGTCATTTAATTATTTAAAACATATGTTAAATAATCTAGCTCAAATTTTAATGGCAGATATTGTACAACCTGCTTCTTGTGATTCACACATGCAGGTTTCAGTGTCCAAAGCAGGCTTTCATGTCCACTTGCAGTCCATTAATATTTTAGCTGCCAGAGTTGTGCTAATCTGTTTCAGTGGCATATGTGTTCACTCAGTAGTTGTTTGGTGAAAGTAAATTAGATTGTTAATTCTGTTTCAGGATTCTACTCTTTTTTACTGCTGTGCATTAATTCTATTAACACACCCGTTGAGAAACTTTGTGCCAAGATGAATAACAAGCACAAATGAAAGATAGTTCTGCAGTTCATTAAATAGGTGATAAAAAGGCAGACTGTGTGGTAAACCATAACAGTCAGACAGAAAGTAAACAAATAATGTTTGTCTTGGCAGAGTACTAGCTGATACGGCAATCTTTATGCAGTCTTTCCAATTTATCATGATAAAGTCTGTCAGCCAGATCTCAGAAAAATCAAGGCTACATTTACAGAACGTGTTAGACACAAAAAAGATACCCTTATGATGTGAAAAATCTGGTGCTAGTCTCCCTGCTTACATACTCTCTCATTGCTCCCAACACTCCCAGCAACTGTAAATGACAAGAAACAAACCAACTACCAGACCAACTCCCAGCCTACATCAACTCAGCCTTTAGAATGGAGTAAAACACATGGTCTATGAACCAACCCCGTATGTGCTGAATGCACATTCCCTGACAAGTGGCAGATGGCACACCCTGCATGATTAAAAAATTCACAAGTTCCCATTACTCAGCCTTGAGCCCACAATAAAGCTATGATTCCTGACCTAGTCAGGTGACTCCTGAGACGCAGGAAATGGTTGAGTTTATATGAGCTCTTCTGGAAGGCTGCATTCATCCTAGACGCTGTTGGCTGTGTTGCATTTCACGTTTTGTAATGGGGGAAAAGGGGACACACATCTTTTACAGGAATTCAAGAACTTTAGCATAATTTCAATCTTAAAAATCTAAACAAACCATGTGTTACAAACCAGTTTACACCCTGAACAGCCAAGAATGCTAAGAGTCTGGGCATAAACCGGAAATAACATGTAAGATTCTAAAATGTCCCCAAATGAGACTAAAATCAAATGAGATTAGATGTTGTTGCCAAAAAAAAAAATTGGTGTATTTTATTTAATAGTAAAGGAGGCAGGGAGAAGGAAAGAGAAAAGAAAGAAAGAAAGAAAGAAAGAAAGAAAGAAAGAAAGAAAGAGGTGTGCGTGGGGGGATTCGGGGAGACAGGAAAAGGTGACCAGGGTTAGATGGCAGCATATAACCCATCCGAGGCTCCTGATGGCCTGTTGCTCTCCTCCGTCTGATCTTCTGGTGGTGCTGAAGGTTCCCTGTTGGTGCCATGTCCATGCCGTCACGCCATGCTGGGCCGCCGAGCCAGGCTGGGCCAGGCCAGGCCATGCCCGGCCGCCCTGGGCCGCTGGGGCCACCGGGCCACCAGACCACCAGGCCACCAGGCCACCAAGAAGCCGGGACGAGTAGAGAGTCCCGTGGGTTAATACATGTTTTGAGCCAGGTAGAAAACGCCCATGTACCTCCCTTTGCAGACACTGTCCCTTGCAACACCAGGGGTCTGTTGCATCAGCTCTGGTGCTCTGGGGGCTCCTTTTTGGGGGGCCTCTGTGTTGGGTATGTTTCCCCTTCTGCTGCGGATACACACCCAACACACCCAAGGCCTTCTCTCCCCCCTCCCTTTCATGCAAGCAGCTGATAGCAGTGTCCACCTAGGGAGGTGTTAAGTTGTGTGTCCTTTGAAAGTCCCTTGGCTCTGTGTTGTTATCTTATCTTCATCAGTGGGCAGTTGGGTGCCTCTGTCCATGCAGGGTGTGGTGCTTTCCTCTGCAGCTTTTTGAAACACAGTTCCAAAAAGCAGGGAAAAATGTTTAACTCATAAAACTATAATATTTCTGTCTCTGACACCATGACATTTATAACAGCTAGTCTGATACAGTGATACTGACATTCACTATCCAAAATATCCAATCAAAGAAAAATAAATATTAATATTAATACAATTAATAAATGTTGCACAAAATTTTCCTACTGTATTGTTTTTCTTTCGTGTTATGCTTACAGTCCAGATGCACAGTACCACTACTCCTCAACGTGAAAGAATGAGGTATTACATCAAAGTGATGGCATCCCAAATTCTTCACCAGGATGAGAGGGGTGTTGATGGCGGCATTTTCTTTTCCTTAGTCTGGGATTCACTTGGGACTATTGATGTGTATTTTCTAACACGATTTTACACCTTGCTTTTTTTATAAGCCACAAGTCCACATTAGAGTTTAAGTTTCTATTTCTTTATTTTTAACACATATATTTTATGTGATTGATACTTGCTCTTTGTTCATTTTGCTACCCTTAAAATCACTTTGTCCAGATCTTTTATCTTTAACTGACTGCTGTTTATATTCCAGTGCCATCCAATGTCATCCTTTGCCTCTTCTCTTACCATGCTAGGGCTGCACTCTCTTGCACTGCCTCCTCCATCTTCCCTTTCAAAGGGCAGCACTGTGCACCCTGGTTTATCAACCTATTAGTTTTAAAAAACTAAATGTGCATAAAATAAAGAAATATTTTAAAAGATCCTTCAAAATTTGGACTACTTAAATGATAAAGTCATCAGCCCACCAAAAGTTCTGTTCTTCATGTTCACATGTAAAATCAGAAATGCTAAAGGTACTATATGTAGCATAAGTGCTAAAGTATCAGTGCTATCCTAGGTCAATTTTTGATAGGTTAGCATGTGAAGCATTTTGTGATCTTCACAGCTGTACAAGTTAAGATAGACAATAAATCATGTTAACAGAACTATATCTTATCTGCATCCTCTGTACAGAAAAAAACAAATCATGATGAATAACAGGTTTGTAGTGTTCAGAAAGTGAAGTGTTAGACACAAAAAGAGGGTAAGTAAAATAATTTTATCCAAGTATTATTCCTTATTTTTTCTAGAAAGAAAGAAATACCACTTCTGCACCCTTTCTTCAAAAATGATTGGAAAAGGAGGGAAGAAAGGGAAGAGGAGTTCTTCCTGCAGCGGTGGAGATGCCATGCCATGAGACATACTGTGCTGATGAGAGAAGCATATTGCCCTGCTATGTGTGCCCTGGTGTATGAAAGACAAAGTGAAAAGTTACAGCTTAGCCCAGTCCAGACACTTCTT
Organism: Vireo altiloquus; assembly: GCA_013396875.1. NCBI lineage: Eukaryota > Metazoa > Chordata > Aves > Passeriformes > Vireonidae > Vireo > Vireo altiloquus. The sequence continues at coordinate 74,058 of VZRF01007207.1, forward strand.
GGTTCATATGTGCTTGTGAATGTAGTCAATAATGAGATCACACAGCAAAAAAAAGAAAGAAATGATACTTTAGGAGTGGATGGTGAAGCAAGAAAACAGCAACAAAATCTATAAGAAGACAGAGAGAAGCTGAAATTGAAAAAAAAATAGTTTTGCTTTTGGAATACACTTTGAAATAAAATGACTTGATACGGACATAACATCTGGTTCTGTGCAAAAGCAGATTAATCTGCATCCCTTGATATCTTCAAAATGTGTAAAAAAACTGAAGAGAAACTTGAAGGCTATATTCTTTCTGGTTGGTATTCAGTTGTGCCTGAAATTAGGTCTGCTCGACAGGTAATAAATTCCTGATAATGTCTGAAAATATTAAATAAAATATTAGTTTTAGTGTAATTATTTCACATTTCTGTTTCTCAGTAGTATTGCAGAGATACTTACTTGTGTATCACCTGCTACTTCCATTCTGACATGCCATCCATTAAACTTTGGTCCACAAGAGCAAGGAGCTAGCATTTGCTTTTGGGGAAGAAAGGAGGACAGGGGAAGTGCTAGAGAAACACACATTAGCATATCACCAAGCTAATTTATCTCAAATGTTAGCAAACCCTCAAATTTTTTTTTTTTTTCTTTCCCCCAGAGAAAGAAGTCTCAAAATAGTCATAGTTGCAATAGTTTGGAAAGACTTGCCTTAAGCATGTGCACATCACTCATGGCCACCTTCCACCAGCTGCAGGTATTATGATGCATCTTGCAGATAACTAGCCTATGGTGAACATGACTACTTATCAAATACACAGAAAGACACCTTTTCAATACACTTGGTAAAATCAGGAGTTAGGAATTTTTGTTATTTTCAAGAGAAAAAGAAAGAAAAATGTGACTTTTCACAAGCTTACAATCCCCTGTATAAAGGTTGGGAAGTGCATTGCAGTGTTCATTTTATCTTTTTAGGAATGAACATTCGTACCAATAACATAACAAGAAGTATTGCAAGAAACTAAAGAAAAGTCAATATTATAATTGAAAGGGAAGAGGCTTAGCAGGGAACCAATATCAAAGATGTAAGGTTTTAAATTATTAGTGCTGGAAGCATAGAAGTGATGCTGATCTGCAGTTGAACACTACATTCAATGGAATGTAATGGAAACAAGAATGGACTGAAAGAAAATGAACATGCTGAACAAGTGCTTTTCTTGTATTTCATCTAACCCTTAAAGCATTAAAATTTATTACTTTATTTTTGCCTCATCCTCTGTCACATAAGTTTAAAATCCAACACAGGTATGTCCCTTCAAATGGCTAATAGATGTTATACTTTTAATCACCACTGATTTCTAAAGCTAATCTCAATCCAAGAGCTGCTCTGAAGTGACACACCAAATCACACATGGTATCTTTTTCGTATCTGCAAAATTAGTCTGTAAATGTTGCATATTACAATAATTAAAATTGCCATTTGAAAAAATAATGCCTACAAACAACTAATTGGATTATTTTTGTGAGTATATGCTACTGTGACTTTAGGTCACAAAGTAAAACAATGTGGAAGAAAAGAATAGACATCAATTCGCTAAATATTCTGAATTAGACTCATATTGCTTACAGAAAGATATAATTACAAACAGAACATAGAGCCAAATAAATAACTTCAGTTGTTAATTTCTTCCATTTTCAGTAATTTTACAGCCAAAAATAATTAAAAATAAACAAAATAAAATAGAAAAAAATAAAATAATTTAAAAAAACCAAAACATATGATGTTTAAAATTTGCAAGTAAATTTTGGAGTTTTCCCTTGTACTCACTGGACTTAAGAATTTCTCCAGATGGGCAGAATTGAGCACTGTGCACAGAAAAGTATAGATAAAATACCTAATGTTTCTTTTCAAAACCTCATTTCTCTCTTAAACATGGTATTTGTTCTTTTTTAGAGTTACAAGTACTTTAACAAATAACGCAATTGTGAAGCTCATTGCTACTTGTGAAATATTTTCTATTCAAGCTTTTAACCTCCTTTAATTGATGATAGAAGCATAAGGAACAAATGCAGAATTGGCATAACAAGATGATATGGGCATCAGTTCCTAGGCTGCAATTCATTTCAGTAAGCACTGAGGTTTCTTTAATATTATCAAGATTACAGAATTGCAGTTGGAATGAATATTGTCACATCTGCAGGTGGTTTTCATTGGGGTTTTTAACATGACTGTAAAGAATATTCTGCATATATATATGTATGTATATATACATATGTATACATAACAATCAGTCCATTCCTTTTCCAGAATATGTAATCATATAAATTTTCAGTACATAATGTTTGATCTATTGTGGTAAAAAATCCTGTTTGTCAAATGCCATTGCACACATTAATAGAATTAACTGGCTTGGTCAGGTGAAAAAGAGAGTTGAAGGAGATCAGGCATTAAGTAACTACAAGTCTAACAACATATTAAAAGCAGTTAAGTATTAATCAAGTATTAATGAGTCCAAGACTAGTTACATAGTACCAGGGAACAGAATCTAGGCAAGTAAATATTTCACACCTGTTTCTATGGTACAGAAGACCAAGAACATGATTCAAAGAGCAGCTTTTTTCTGGCCACTAAGTAATAGCTTATGGGTGATACAGATAGCCAGTCCCAGATTAATCAATCAGTTATTGATTGGTTCTATACAGTTGCAGTAATGACCAAAACAGTTAACATTTGTTAGAAATTAAAAGGCTATATTATTTCATGCTGGATATTCGTTTTTAACACACAAAGAGGACACACAAATCCTAAAGAGAAAGGACACTGAAATATCCCCTTAAAAATATATTGATTTCCAGTGAAGGCAGAAAAATATACTATAAAACTTTATATTTTAAAGGAGATGTTTCTAAAAGGAGATACTTCAAAAATATATTCTATAAGTCCTCATAAAACATGTACTTGCAAAGTCTGCAAGGAAATAAGTAGGGTGCAGCCTGATACCTTAAGGAAAATCTCTTTTACTTGGTGTAGAAAGCCACAATTTCTGCAAAGCATCTGTGAACAATATCCAGGAGTATAATTCCCTTGCACTCCGTCTTGTTGCTGCCTGCAACCACGTGACAGAAATCTGTTCTTACATAAAGAGCACATGCTGATGAAAAATATTTTCTTCCTGAGCTCCACTGACAGACCAGAGGAGAAAAGATGACACTACAAACTCCATCACTCCAAATATCCTTCCCTTCCTCCTCCTTCCCCCGACTCTGATGTCTCATGGTCTGGAATATCCCTTTGGCCAGTTTGGGTCACCTGTCCTGGCTGTGTCTCCTCCCAACCTCCCATGTACCCCCAGCATCCTCACCAGCACGATAATACAAAATGCAGAAAAGGCCTCGGCTCTGTGCAAGCCCTGCTAAACTATGCTAAAATTATTTGTGTCATCCTCTTTATCTGTATGCTCTCTTATATATGAAAGTCACTATGAACAGTACACAAATTTCCTCTGAATGTTTAGTATGTTCCTGAAAATTACTAAACCATGCAAATTCCTTTTTATTCATGGGAAGGTTAAAAAAAACAAACAAAATGACCAAAAGAACAACAAACCACCTAGAAAAAATACATTACATTTCTGGAGATTGTAACTAAGTTTTGAAAGCAGCCTTACTATTGCAGTCATCACTGAAAAAGAGAGATGCCTGCTTATTATTGTAATTTTCCACTTCGGGCTGTAGATACTTGTTGTTCTGCACTTATGTGCTGATTCAACATACCTGAACACTACTAACTACACTTTCCTTAAAAGGCTGTAGCTATACTGCAATCCAACTATAAAATACTTTAGTTACAACATAGATGCTATGCAAATGTATCTTTCAAAGTACTGTTTTGAATTTCAGTGGCAAAGTCAATATATAATATCTCTTAATGATACCTGAAATACATAATAACATATAATAATATTTTACATAATTCTCTCTATATTATATATTTCCTATATACTATGTGCTTATAATATATAACATATAGTGTTTTTTAAGATTATATATTTTGGAAAACAAAAAAAATCCCTAAGCCCTAAGAGATTGAGAAAAAATAAGTATTCTTTTATTTTAAATATGCTATAAAATGTAAGTAACTGCTGTTTGTGATTTCATGATCATCTTAAGCAACAATATGTTTTTGGTGAAAGGAAACACCTGTAAATATAGATAGCTTTGTCTCTCAGCTGTGCCTATTCAGGACTGAATAGTCACAACTATTCTTTCAGTTATTCTCAGAGCTTTACATCACTCTGTGGGAGCCCCGGTGGTGTAGTGGTTAAGCACACGGCACAGTAATTGCTGGGGCCCGGGTTCGATCCCGGCCAGGCTGCTCCCCGGGCAGGCAGAGCTCGTTAGCCCTGCAAGGGGGCAATCTGCCTACGTCCTGAGGAGGACCTCAGCTGCCACTGTCCAGAATCGCTTTGGCCCGGCAGATTGAACCTCGGGATTAAAGGGTGGGCTCAGATCTGCGCGCCCTGTGTCTCACCTAAAAAATCCAGTGCGCAGGCTGGAAGGTCTGAAAGGAAAAAGAGGCCTTCCCCGGATCTTCGTNATATAGTATAGCTACTGTACCCCTGAAGTAAAGAATATTAACTTTCACACACAGACAACATTTTCAATATACCGTGAATAGGCCATTGTATTGTGTTTGAGTGACAAGGTTGGGTAATGTGGGGCTACAAGGGGTGGCTGCTCTGAGCAGATTCCCACATGTCTGACAGAGCCAGTGCCACCTGGATCCAAGACTGACCTGCCGCTGGCCAAGGCCAAGTCCATCAGCAATGGTCGTAGTGCTTCTGGGGTAACAGATTTCACAAGGAGGGTGAAAAGCTACTGCCAAATTGCAACCACAGAAGAGTGAGAATATGTGGGAGGAACAATTCTGCAGACACCCAGGTCACTGGAGAAGNAATCCAGTGCGCAGGCTGGAAGGTCGGAAAGGAAAAAGAGGCCTTCCCCGGATCTTCGTACGCGAAGGCTGGCCAGCAAAAAAAAAAAAAAATATCACTCTGTCAGAGTTTCTTTTTCCTAGTCTCACAAGAGGGTTTGGAAGATTGTGGGATGCATACTTGTCCCAGTGTGTGTATACATATATATATATATATATATATATAGTATAGCTACTGTACCCCTGAAGTAAAGAATATTAACTTTCACACACAGACAACATTTTCAATATACCGTGAATAGGCCATTGTATTGTGTTTGAGTGACAAGGTTGGGTAATGTGGGGCTACAAGGGGTGGCTGCTCTGAGCAGATTCCCACATGTCTGACAGAGCCAGTGCCACCTGGATCCAAGACTGACCTGCCGCTGGCCAAGGCCAAGTCCATCAGCAATGGTCGTAGTGCTTCTGGGGTAACAGATTTCACAAGGAGGGTGAAAAGCTACTGCCAAATTGCAACCACAGAAGAGTGAGAATATGTGGGAGGAACAATTCTGCAGACACCCAGGTCACTGGAGAAGAAGGGGCAGGAGCTGCTCCAGGCACAGGAGCTGAGGTTCCCCTGCAGCCCATGGTGCAGACCATGGTGAGGCAGCTGTGCCCCTGCAGCCCATGGAGGATCCCACACCAGAGCAAGTGGATGCCCAAAGGAGTTTGTCACCCCATGGGAAGCCCATGCTGGAGCAGGCTCCTGACAGGAGCTGTTGCCCCACGGAGAGGAAAGCCCATGGTGGAGCAGGTTTTCTGGCAGAAGGTGTGACCCCGTGGGAGCCCACACCCCAGTTCCTGCAGCACTGAGTCCTGTGGAAGGGACCCACAGCGGAGCAGTCAGTGAAGAACTGCAAGCCACGTGAAGGGCTCACATTGGAGAACTCCCTGAAGAACTGTCTCCCATGAGAGGAAGCCCACACTGGAGCAGCAGAAGAATGTGAGCAGTCCTCCCCCCAAGGAGGAAGAAGGGGCAGAAACAATGAATGAAGAGTAAAATGCAATCCCCCCTTGGGGAAGGAAGACAAGAAATCAGGAGCAGTACTAAACTCATGAAGAAAAGAGGAGTAGAGGGACAGTTTTAAGACTTGGTTTTATTTTCTCATCACATTTCTTTGATTTGATTGATAATAAATTCTATCACTTTCCTCAAGTCAAGTCTTTTTTGCCTGTGACAGCAAGTGACAAGTGATCTCTCCTTACATTTTCTCCCCCCTGTTCAGCTGAGGAGGGGAGTGATAAAGCAGCTTTGGTAGGCACTTGGCATCCAGCCAGGGTCAACCATCTACAGCCATTATAGCAAAGCATTTATTCTTGTATTCTTTTCCATATCTTGGTTTCAAAAGGCAATGGTGAACTTACAGTCATTATATATTTTAAAAGTCAATAGTTCAAACATGAAACACCAATCAGGTCCCTTTTGTAAGCAATTCAATAACACCTCATTAGAAAAATACAGAAGGAAAAAAATTCAGGGCACTGTCATTCACTTTTGCTAAATCAGGCTGAATTCTACATTGAAATTATCTATTAACAGCTAATGCTGCTCTGCAGTGGTCTGACTGATTCACCACTACCATTGTGACCCAGTTCAAACTCTTGCATTTAGGAGAAACACATGAAAGAAAGTACATTCCTTGCAACAGAGAGGGAGTAATTAATTTTAGAAATTGAAAGAAATAATAGATCCATTAAATGAATAGTGTTTGGCAATTAGCATTGCATTATATATGATAGAGATGTATTTTTATTTGATGGAATTGTTAGGGTCTCAAATTGTCTTTGTTGAATGATATCTCACTGGTGTCAGGAAAAACATCTTGGTTCTCTCCTGGTCACAGAATAAAGTTAGCCACATCAGTGATCAGATCAGCGACATATTTATCTTCCTGCTCAAAGCTGCTATGATCAGAAGCAGAACTGCTTGAGAGGAAGGACTGAGCAGTTTCAATTACATGGTTTGTTTTACCTTACAAATTCCCTTCCCCCAATCCTAACTAAACTGCTGATCCTCTCTGTCCACTGACATTTGTTTTACTGATTTAATATCCAGCATTAGTCATAAATTCCCAGTAAGGCAGCATTCCACCATGCCCTGTCTTTCACATCCTTCTCCCATGTATTCAACTTCACTGTCTATAAAGTCTGATAGTTCCTTCTGGTTTTGTCTTACCAGTTTAGTCCCAGGTCAGTTTTGGCCAATCAATTTTCCCCTTCTATGATCTGTGAGTTTCTCACATTATCATCTTTGAAGTTTAATTTATGGTTAGGAATAAGTTTTCTTACTATATTAAAGTCTAAAAATAAGTGCTTACGCATCAAGTGAATGGAAGAAAGCTAGAAGAAACCTGAGACATTTTACCTGAGAATTAGGTAAAATCTCCCTCAGCTTCCCTACTTAACTTCTGCCTTACTGATTCAGTTCCCACCACTGTTGCATTGCAGCTCCCCTCCTGCTTCAGTCTGTGTGTCCATGTATGGAAAGCTACTTCTTTTTCTGTGTCAGATGCAGCTCTGCTTCCATTTTTACAGTGCTTGAGAGAATAGAGCTTTCCATTTGAGCTAAAAATAGTGCATGTTCTGAAGTGATCAGGAACTGAAAATCGTCTCCATCATTTGCTAGTTCATTTTATTTCTCACTCCTCAAACAGTGAAAAGAGGTTTTTCAATTATATTTCTGTCTTTCTCATTAACACTTCATGCTTTTGTCTACATGAGTTTCCATTTGAAGACCACAGGAATTCACATTTTTCCTTCAGAAGTTCTCTGCTAGTTTCCTGAAATATCCCATCTTTAGTCCCAATAAATCCATGAATTTTTCTATTTAACCTTCTCCCCGTTGCTCAAATGTGAGGTCAAACATTATTTATTGTCACTCTAACTGAAGATCTGAATAATCTAATCAAAATAGACAAAATGGTTATCCTTAGTCCTACCACTCCTTTTTTTCTCAAGTTACTCTACCTGTTCCAGAAGCCCTCAGAGACCTGAGGCAGTGGAGGTGGCTGTGCCCATGCAAAATGGGGCACCAGAACTCAGCAATTTGTCAGCAGACTCAGGGCTCAGGAGTGGGAGGAAGGTCAGTGTTCACAGAGGGAGCTCCCCTTTCCCCTGTCTGGAGTTCTCATGTAAGATACCAGTTTTCTTGAGCTTAAGTCTGGAAGCTGATGAAGAGGCAGCCTCAACAGAGGGACAGGTGCAATGGTTGGCTGTGCCATGACTTCCATGGTTGGTCAGCCTCAGCCACAGTCGTTCAGAGACCTTCACCTCAAAAAAGTGGGACAGTGGTCATCTGGCCTCCAGCCTGTTGTTCTGACAAGCTAAAACCAGCTCCAGCCAAGGCAAGCCCAGTCCTCCCCAGAAACTCTGTCCTTAGTCAATGCTATTAAAATGCTGTGGAATTATATATTTTGACAGAATATTGACTGGGGCACTCTCCAGTGTATGAAAAATGCTTTTCACATGTAGAAAAGCAAAAGTCCAGACTAATGGACACTAATATCCAGACTAAAGGAGGAATAAAACAAATATTTGCTTTAAAATAAATAAAATTACCGTTAAGTCAGTATCTTTGGAAACTATTTGTTAAACAGACGCTGATTACTGGAAAGGCAGCACAACTATACCACTGAGGAAGGCAGAAGGAAAACAATGTATCAAGGGTTTCAATAAATTGTTCTGCTTGCACACTAAATTCTAATTCAATCAGTAATTAGTGAAATTAAAAATTCATTTTTGGAAGAATATAATCCAAATTTTGTTCAGAGGACATACTAAAACAGAATTCCTGAGCCATTAGTCTTGTACTCTAATCCTCATTTTGAATTATATTGGTGAATCTTAGAATGCTGAGGTGAGTTTGAGGTCAACACTGCTGAGGTCTTTCAGGTCTATGGTGTACTTCCCTTGCATTATCCTTGCTCTTATTAGCTTCCTGTTTTACTCATATTTCTTATTTAGCTTGAGTGATGGCACCCCTACTAAAGACTGGTTCTGCAATTGCTTCAATTTTTCTGTCCCTTAGATTGCTACACATTTCCCCTTAGCCCTTTTCTGGTGCTCTCAAATGTCCATTCAGAGCCAGATAAGTTAGTTCAGATGTTGTGGTGGCCCAGCTCGGGAGGAAGCTGGGAAGCAGTCAAAAACCCTATTAGTCCTTCCTCTCTGTTAAAGACTTTGTTTATGTACTTTTAAATCCCAGTTGTTATGGTTACCCTTTCCCCAAATTCTGTTCCCCCCTGTGTTCGCCAAACCCATTCCTTCTCCCCCTGGGCGGAGATCCCTTGTCACTCTCCCCAGGGCACACCCTTTTTGCTAGAAACTTCTACCCCACTTGATGAATTATCAGTCCCTGTCTCCCAGTCCCTCCTCTAATGCTCCCTGGCTGGCTTTTGTACCCCGACTCCTCTCAAGTTCCACTCCCTAACCCTTTCCATATTGGTTCCTCCCCTCGCCTAGTTGAAAAACCCCCGCATACATCACTTGAGGTCTTTCATGCCTGGACTCCCGACACTGCTAGTAAGTGTTGTTGGAACCTACACAGAAGACTCCTTCTTGCTTCTTTATCTCCACGGTCATGAGCCACACCACAGCTTAGGGGACTGCTCCCAGAGTGGGAGACTGCAAAGTCCACACTGCTGATCCGGGAGAAACATCTGCAGTAGGATGTGGTGGGCCTCAGGCAGCCCCTACCATGTCATTCAGAAGCATCCACATCTGATTTAAAACATGAGTCACAACAAACACTCATGTTTTAAGGATTCCTCTGTGACTAGTTCTATCTTGCATACAGATGCCTTCCTTTCATCTGCCATGTCTCCTCATCCTCCTTCCACACATAAATTCCAGATCTGTTAGGGTTTGAGGAGTTTCTTGTTGAAGAAGTTTTCCCAAGACTACATAGTTACTTGTAATAGATTTCTTTTTTATCTGGTTAGTAACTTTAAAAACTTTCTGATAATCTGGAGTCATCAGATGTGATTCCGTGTGTCTTCTTCCTCTTTACCATTCCTTATTTGTTATGCTTGTTGCATATATATTTATGCATAATATATGCATATATATATGCGATATCCTTAAAATAAGAAGTTGAATTATGCAAGATTGAGAGTTCATTTTCTGAATGGGAATTATCAAACATGAGTTAGAGATTTCATACTTCCCATTTTGGTGGTCAAACTGATATTTCAGAGTATAGATTAAAATCTTAATTTCAGTCTCAGAAATTCAAGTCTGTTACAATGTTTCAACTTGAAAGACTTTTTAAAAATCTTAATTTTTGCAACAGCGACACAGTCCTGGATGGATGTTATTAGAACCAGTTGGTCACAGTAGTAACTACAGTTGCAGTTACTAGTTGTTTGTTAAATGTTTGAGCTATGTCAAGATATTTTTTTTCCATATCATGAAAATGATCTGAGTTCTTGGCAAATTTTTTCCTCTTTTGTTTGTCATATTGAACTGAGATGTGTAAATGGTGTGGTCATGGTGAAGAGCTAGCAACGTAACTGATATATAAAAAAAATTTTATAAGAAAAGAAACCCCACAAAGCTTCATCAGCTTTCAGCACTTCTTAATTTACTATTTGTTTACTAAATAATATGTTTTAACTTACAATACTGATAAAATTAAGAAAAACAGGCTTATATTCTAAATATGCCATTATCTCCATGCATTAAAACACTGACCAATAAACTTATTTGGCATTTTTTCATGAAATAGTGTACAAATAATGTAATCCATAAAGAAAACTATGTATTTCTTTATGTATTTATGTATTTTTAAAATTAGGAATTAATAGCTTTAAAGAATAAGTTCAGAAAATATTTTCTAGTGATGAACATGTGTATGCAGTATATTCTGTTCTGAAAAATAAATTTTCCTGCTAAAAAAATACCTTGTCTTTGGGGATTTTTTTTCTTTTTAAGATAACTTGATGTGAATATAGGAGTGATTCACCTAGCATAGTACAACTGCTTGAAGATTAATGAGTTGTTTCATTGGGTTCAAGCTTTCCACTGGTTTCAGCTACACAGTAGTGGTACAAATTATTTCACAAAACTACAGTTTTGTCACCCAGCACTTGCTATGGAATTTTACTATGATAGGTATTCTTTAATTAAACCTTTAAAGTGTCACTAGTGTTGCATTCTACAGGTGAAATGCAAAAATACCTTCACGGTTTAAAAAATCTTTATTATTCAGTAGCTGAAGTAATAGTACACAGAGAAAGCCTCTAGGCTGATAAAAGTCTGTTTAGCTTGAAAAAGCTGCAAATATTTAATGGAGATACTTTTACAAATTGACTGTGAAAGATATGGCACGTTAAGGTTATCAAGGTGAAACAAAGCAATAGTTCACTCACCCCATAATATAATCTTTCATATTCTTGGTGTTGGAAACTATCATATACTTCACATTTCAACTGAAAGTCTCAGCGTGGGACTATTTCCTTTCACACTGTGGCATTCTTTGAAAGTGAAAGAAATTAAATCTCCATCTGACTATGCTGCGGAGTCCAGGCTGCATGCCATCCTTAAACATACAAACATTTTTTATTTTTCCTTTCTAAAAACATATCAAGGTTTTGTGACCTTAACATGGAAGTTAAAAACATTTGTGCTTTCTTCAAGACAAGGGGAAAGATTTTTTTCATAGCTGCCCTTCTGTGGCTAGTAGGTTGATGGAGGTGATTCTCGCCTCTACTCTGCCCTTATGAGACCCCATGTGAAGACTCCACATCCAGCTCTGGGCCCCCTAGCATAAAAAGGACATCAACCTATTGGAGTGAGTCCAGAAGAAGGTCACAAAAATTATTTTTCCTATGCAAAAGGCTGAAAACAGTTGGAGTTGTTCAGCCTGGAGAAGAGAAGGTTCTTTAGAGACCTTACAGCAGCTTTTTAGTGTACAAAGGGGGCTTATAATAAAGGTGGAGACAGACTTTTTACCAAGGCCTCTAGTGATAGTATAAGGAATAACAGTTTTAAACTGAAAGAGGTTATGTTTGACTGAATATTAGAAAGAAATTCTTTAAAGTGTGGGGAGGCACCGGAACAGGTTTCCCAGAGGAGTTGTGGATTCCACATTCTTGGAAGTGTTCATGATCAGATTGGGTGGAGCTTTGAGAAGTTTAATATAGTGGATGTTGTTGATGTCAAAAGCAGGCAGGTGAGACTAGGTGAGTCTTTGAATGTCTGAATGGTGCTATGATTCTATGACTCTTTTTTCTACATCGATATTTGGGTACTAATACTTAAAATACTGAGCACCACCTTATTAGTTTATTTATTTTAATATTTTCTACTTTAAATAATTTATCATAATTCTGTTCTTCTTTGGATAAAATAGTATCATCCCAGAATGTAACTGAATCCATTCTTATTCTTAGAACCCTCAATTTACATATTTGGTTACATCTTAAAGATGAGACTAGTAAATATAAGATTGATGTACTGCTCACCTCTATGAAATATGTCTACCACTAATTAACATGGTATAAATTGACATGGATTATATATGAGATATTGAAGTGGGTTTTTTACCATGTGGAAGAGAAAATAATTTAATCCATGTTACTCAGGTCATCCAAACAAATGTATTGATATTCATAGCTCATTTTCTTACTCCTTATGATTCCTTTCAGCCTGACCAGTTCTATGATTCTGTTGTTCTCTGACTTGCATCATAGACTCAGATTCATTGTCTGAAGTGTCTGGGTAAGAAACTCATATCTGGAAATTCAATGATTTCAAGGAGCTGGGACATAAATATTACTAAATTCCTGAAATGTGGGTACAAATATGATAAATATAGAGAAAAGGGAGACCTAGTGCACGAAATATTATTCTAGACCAGACCTGTCTTAATATGATCTACAAGTTTTTGGAATAAGGCTGCTATTTATGTTAGGTGAGTGGATGCGCTTCTCAAACAAAACATTTGCTAAACATCTAGACTTCGAAATCTATTACTTATATTCATACCTGAGAAAGAAAAGATTCTGAAATAAGAAACCAGGTAAGAACTATGAAATATTTTGATAGAAGACTTCTATCCAGACAGCCATTTTCTGATCTTTGCTCATCCTGACTGTAGGCTTCACATATCTATTCTGTTCTCAGTCACAAAATTCTCAAGCTTCAAAAAGACTTCTTTGAAGCAAGCCTTTGACATAACTAGAATAACTAACTTTGAGGTGCTTATTTGGCCACCGAAGAGAGAAAAGTGGTCACATTCTTTTTCTTATGCCTTCTTTTTCTATAGTCTATTAGTATTTCAAAGCTTGAAATGCTGTTCTTTTTGTAACTTACTGACTGAAAGATTCATGGCTTTCATTTGAATGATATCATTAGTCATATAAGAGAAAAGTAAGTAAGACAAAAAGAGAGAGAGTTTCGTGGGGAATAAAAAGTCATTATATCCTAGTTGCAAAGTTCTCTAATCTGAAAGGGTACCTACAGTACCCTACAGAAATGCTTGTGAAGTGCTCAGCCCAATGAACTCTCCCTATGGTTGTCCTTTGAATTCTTTATTTCTAGCTTCTGTTGCAGGCATATTTAATCGGACTTCTCACTTCTGTATATGCAAAGGAAATATTAAGTATAATATGCTCTATAGAAAGGAAAAGAACCCATTAACTCACTTTCAAAGCTGATGATTAAATTTTCAGAAAATACCTTATCCAAAGTGGAGTTGATCATAATGGTCTTCTATCAAAAAGATTCATGATCACCATCTTGTGCCACAAAACAACATATTGCAGCCAGTATCTAGGTATTTAATTAATAATGTTAGTTTTATCTAAATATTTACTAAATATTTTACTCAGTTTTAATGAATAGTAATTACCCTGTGCAGTTAACTCCTTGTCATTTGTAGCTGGCCTAAAAAGGGAAAGCAAAGATAATACAAAAGGTATAAACTGGACTTTTAATATCAAGGTGATTTTAAAAGAGCTATCTACCTTGATCACCAGAGTGGTTTGCAGAGCAGAGTCCCAATGAAGTCTTCATGCAAGTCTCATTGGGAAGTCTTTCTCTATGGTATTTGAAACAAATGAAAAGGGAAGTTGCATAACACTTCTTATCATTCACAGAAACTTGAATATTTCTGAGATCCATGGACCACTGTCTATTGGCTCCCTTTCTTTAGACTTGCACAAAAAGCTCTCTCTCCAGGTTCTGAGAAATCCTTATATCAAATATCATCTGTCAAATCCCTTATTTTCTTAAGTGGAATTGGAGAGTGATAGGCTAGTGCTGTTTGTTCTGTTTTTCTCAGATATTTTACATTTTAGCTACATGCCTATTCAAGATAAGAAGAGAAACTTCCACTATCTTCAGAAGTTTGGAAATTTAACTTGAAGGGGATAGGCTCATATCTAATATTTATCTGACCATGCCGTAATAAATGTAAGGGCAGATTTCCATGAATGCAAATTTCCATGCACATCACTGAGTAACATATTTTAAATGAAGAAGGTGGTAAGACCCTGCTTGTAGAGAGGAGTGGATGGAAATGTCTCTGTTTTCTGAATAGGTTGATCTACCCTTCATGACCTTCACACTTCTAGATTTGAAAACAACATTTAAGTTTCTTGCAGATGACAAACCCTACAGCTACAGAAAAAGGAGGGGGACAAAGGCATGATTTACCTTAGATAAAACAGCCTTTTTAGTAAATATTTACTGGTATTAGACCAATTTGCAGTAATACTTACTATTTTTATGAATTCATTCACTACCATTCTAAATTATGCCAATTATCTGTGTTTCAGTTTATTAGCATGCTTCAGCTCTCTACTAAAAGACTTTTCTACTTAGCTCTGGTTGTCATGATCCATGAATTTATGTCATAAGATGGCAAGTGTTCATTAATGGAAGGGTTTTTATATAGGAGAAGGAAGTCTTTTAAATTGTACACTGAACATTGGTAGACATTAAATATACTTATTATTATATTTATTTTAGTTTAGTTTTTAACCTAAACTCCATATTTAACGAATGAGCTAGACACTTGAAAAATGCATTGCTTTATATCAAATAGTCCATGAATTTCATGGACCTTTCATATTTTACAGAGGAAGACACTACTAACCACTCTATCAAGTCAGCAGAGCAGACATCTAGGATTGTCTCCAATAGAGGAATGTAATAATAGGCTATCCCTAGCTTGTGTAATGATTTTTAGCAAATAATTTCAATTCCCCTAAGGTTTTTGTAATAGTGGAGTGGAGTAATGATGCTCGAATTTTTGCAAAGAGCTTAGATATCCATACACACACACAGAAGAAACAGAGGAATTAAATAAAGTATCAAAATGTATTTATGTAAAGAAACCAGCTTTGCCTTTGTACAAAGCAAAATAATTTTTATTTGTACTGAGTCAAATACACCTACTAAAAACATAGCTCCAGTAATTCATTATTAGCAAATTACATCATAAGGGAACACTGTTTTTTTCTATATGAACCAGCAAGGGATTGCTTTTTAAAATACCTGTTATATTGCCCTTTACTGTTTCCTTTTAAAAAGTACATTTCAAAGATAACATGCAGAGTGTGTTTATGTATATTCTTTCAAGAAGTGTTAAAGGAAAATACTTCCCCATATTTTTTATCTTCTTTTGATTCGACAGCAATGAAAACCAAATATTTCTTCTTTTTGATGCTACTTAGGAAACAGAAAATACATAAAGATATTTCTGTACTTTTTTTTGTTAGAATATATTATAATTCCTAAAAACACTGATTCCGCTAGTTTAATCCTATGTAGCACTGTAATGAATGAAAAATTTTATATGCAGCATCACACAATCAGTTTGAGATACCTTTTTTTAGATTTGATCAATTGAAAAACCTTGTTATTCTGAAGATGAAGCCAATGAAGAACAAAGCCGCAGCAGTAATGATAATAGGACTGCCTTAGACTAGCAGAGTCAGCATTAGTTAGAGCAGTATTTGTCAAACAACCATCACAAGATCAAGACAGCAATTTCCATATGAAATTATTTGCTATGTTAGGTATATTGAACCTCCTCTTTCAGTTAAGCAGTTTGCCCTTTTTGAGAGGTCCAAAGTAATGTAAAATAAAATAGTGTTCTTTTATATAACCCATCTGTTTAATATTTATCATAGTCTGCTTTATTCAGCACCCACGGAAATCATTCACAGTCACTGTTCAAGTCAGTGACAGATGCAATTAAGACTTGTGATCCATGGATGTATTCATTTTTAGTAAAAAAGAATGGAAAATGGAAGTAAAAATTAATTTAAGTAATATAAATAAATATATAATTAAGGCTTAAAGATACTGTTTATCACCTGATCTTATTCTTATCTGTGCTAGTTATGCATTTCAGGATCTGTGCCATCTATACACCTATTTCATGTCCTCAATTATGAAAATTTAACTGATTATAACTGACATACTTGCAGGTTTGTTATTAAACCTGTGCAATTTTCTGTCAACCTGTGGCAATAATTTTAGTTTCATAAGAGTTGTAAGAACTTTACATTATAAAATTTCCTTATTAATATTTTATTTAGTCCTCATATTTTTGTACACTTATTTTGCCTTTTAACACTATTGTTGTCTCTTTCTCTAATTTTTATTCTAGCCAAGTACTACAAATTTACGAAAGTGTAAGTTAGTTACAGGTTATAGGACTATGGACACAGTGTAACTCAATAATTTCTAATTATTTTCAAATTTAAACTTATTTTTGCCTTAAAAATGCCACTAAGCTTTCATGATAGCCACCTTCCATAGCTTCCAGAACTTTTCTGTGCCATTTTTTTACCAGATACTAACTGTTTGATCGTGAAGTCAGGGCTAGCAGAACTTCGCACGTCATAAATATTAGAATATTTACAGTGTAGGCAAACTACTGTCACCACGGCAAAGGCATAGCTGATTTCATGTTGTAGAAGAGGGAACGAACAATTCTTGACACAGTCTGTCTTTATGATATGTGATACAATGGCATCCTTCTTCTAGACATACAGAGGCATCTGATATTTCCATAATGGAGTACTGAAATAAACCTGAAAGAAAAACTGTATTACTGAAAACTGTAATCATTTGTTGGTATGGAGTTAATATTACCAGTCTCTGGTGGTTGTATTGGTTTCACAGACTTGGCCACAGTCATTCAGAGTGCTTCACCTCAAACAAGTGTGTCAGTGGTCATTTGCTGCCAGCCTGTTGCTCAAACAAGCTAAAACCAGCTCAGGCTGGGGCAAGCCCAGCTCACTGCCCTGTGAGCTGTCTTCAAAGTCAGTGGGTACAGTCATTCTTTTTTAACTGTAAATTATTGAAATAAGAATTAGCAGTGAGACATTTCCAAAGGAAATAAAAAATTTAGTCTGTCAGCTTTCCAGTTCTTCTCAGCATTTAATAAAGTCATTGTTTGAGCTAAGTGGTCAGTCTTGAAAACATTCCAAGAATTGATGCTTGAATATGCAATTGTGATAAAAAGCAGGTTTATTTTTTGATACTTTTTAATGTTGTCATGAGCACATGAAATAGTTTTTTTTTATGTATTGCATATGTAGAAATATATGGTACAGGATTAATGGACAGCTCAGGATCCTGAAAACACTTTTGCATTTAAATAGCTCAGCTGGCTTAAATGAGACTAATCTTCTGTATAAAGTAATTCACAAGCATAACTCTGTTTGCAGGAATATGCTCTACATTTAAATGTGTGAACAAATATTTGTGTTTTATGACCCCTAAGGGTTAAATATCTCAGGAATTCTTGTCTGAATTACCTTTTTAAGCACTTATTGAAGAATAAAGTTTAGAAGCATATCTATTCTTAAATTAAATGACTTTTTTATCAAATGGCCTTCAACATCTTTTTGAAGCTCCCTTATTTTTGTAGTACAACAACACCATGAAAAATAAAATAGGATATCTCATTCAGAGATGTCATGAACACTGACATTGTCACAAGGTGTTAAAAAGCTTTTCGGAAAATACAACTTCTTAAATATTGCCTACTAACTAACACCCTGATCTTGGATGTTGCTTACAATTCTGAATCAAATGCATGATCTTAATTCAATTATTTGAAATCAGGAAGAAAACAAATACAGTTGTCTGAAAACATTTTTTCCAAAACAGAACATTTCATATAAGTCCATTTCAATTTCTTTAGAAGAATAATTTAAAATATAGCAGGGGATGAATAAAATTGTTGCTTTTAAACCATTATAGGAAAATTTATAACAATTAAAATGAAAAACTCTTGTAATTGTTAAGGTGAAGTAAAATAAAAACATTACTTTTAAACAGAGATCTAAATTGATAATGGAAGTTATAAGATGTTCTCTTCTGTCACAGCAAAAGGTTCAACTTCATGAATCAGGAGTTTCGTTCAATTTTTTTCACTGTTATGAAAGAGGTCATTTTGGCAGTTTCAGTTCTATCATAAAGACTGTGTACACCTTCAGTATGATACTTCAAAGTTGTTAATAACATACTCCTCTCAATGAATTGTGATAATGCAATCAATAAACCCCCCCAAATATCAATTTTTCATGAAAATAATTTATATTTTGTTCAGATTACTTTATTGTACTTCAGTTGAGAGACCTCAAATGTAAAAAAAAGGTGAGAACATCTCAGCCAAAATTTTAAGCTTAGCTATAAAAAATTTAGTAATAATTCTCACAGGTATTTCAGCAATTTCATGGATTTCAAATATCTAATTCAATAATAGAACATTGCAATTCCTTCTCTTAGCTTCTTCTTCCAGACAAATAGCAAGGTATTTGTACTGTGCAAGCTGCAACAATTATGCTTCATACCATTGTTAACTCTGTTAGATATCTGCATGACAGATTAGAGAATGGTGATTAACTCTGCAGCATCCTTATGTGGTGCCTAATCAATTATTGTAATTTGCAAAGGATTTCAAAATAAATTCATGATTGCATTGGACTATTTGTATTGAACTTTGGAGTTGACTGTTTACATAACAAAAATCAACAATAGAAAGCTTTGACCAACTAAACTTTTGTTACTAATGATCAGTAAACATCTCTGCAGCTTTGATAGCAAAACAAGTCTTACTCCATTTCACACTGGGTGAGCAGCTATATCCTCTCCCTTTTAGCAACATTTCTGAAGCTTGAAGAGTGTAGAAACTGTTCCGACTTACATTCCTAGTGCTTCCAAAGACAAAAAAGTATATCTTGAAATCATTTGCTTCTGTTGGCCTGTCTACATAAAATCCATATTTAGGAATTTTTCTTTAAAGCAAAATTACCTCTAAAGATTTTTAATATCCATATTCCTTATACATTTCACTTCTCTTTATATATTTGGGGGCAGGGAGGGGAGAAGGAAGAAACCACTGAGAGTTACTGACTGCAACTTTAAGATAAATTTAAAACATTGATAAGTCTTTATGAAAATCAATAATCTTGAATATGTGTTTCTCTTAAACATTTTGCATTTTGGAGTAAATTCCTTTCTCTAGCAAAGATTTTAAAACACAGCTCTCTGAAGACAGACTTCTAAGTGTGTATGCAGGTTACAGCCAATCTAAAATGTATTTTGATCTTGAATAGAGAATGAAATATAATGACGGTTGAGATGTGTTTAACACTTGTGAGACTTCTCTTCAGTTGCTGTCTATAAGAGCACCTTTGAGAAATGAACCTCTTAAAATTTAAGCAGTTATCAGTATAGTGTATCAGCTTTTTAGGATGGTAGTATTTAATGAATACCATTTTTCTAGGTGTTTGGCCAGATGTTGCTCTTTCTTTCATGTGACTCTGCTGATTTAAATACAAAAGTGATCTATTCCACCACTTGATGCAACTGGGGAAAAAAATAAATTGTTGCTCTGCAAGTTCTCTTAGTCCAGAGTTCAGCATCCTCTGAAGGGAGTTTGAATTTCAACCTAGCAAAAAAATAATTAGGAAAAAAGATTGTTGCCATTTGAACAATAGAATGTCAAAATCTGCCATATTAACATTATTCTAAAATATTCAACCCTGAAGCAGTTCTAGCAAACTTTAAATATGCTGAATAGGAGATGTAACTGAGACCAGGTGGGCTTCCAGCAGCAGGAGGCTATATAGGAGAAAAACAATCAGAAACTTAAAATGTATAGTTTAGGATATTTTCTACAGAGATTTTTCTACAACTCTCTGAAGTCAGCACCTGCAATTTTCTCATCTTCAGCATTTACTGAAACTTCTGCAGAGCTAGTAAAGGTAATTATTTCATTTGAAATTCTTCCACAATCTCTAGTGCTCTTGCTGTTATGTTATCAGTTCTGCCACTCAGCTCTCCTGCTAAGGAGTCTTGTTTATTAGGCAGAAAGAAAGATAGTGCTTCTAAAGTTACCCCTAGGAACACCCTTACTATGGTACAGTATTTTGTATGTTTATTTCTTTAGGAGTTTTTAAGTGAGTTCTCTTCAGTATTATTAATTATTATATATTGAGAGCTGTGAATGTTGCTAATGTGTTTGTCATAACATAGACATTGTGGAAAATGAAGAAGGGCTTGTCAGTGAGGTGTTATAGACAGGTACAGGCTATATGTATATAGTGATTTGATAACATTTTAATTTTCTCCACTTGTATAAATGAAGGAAAAAAATGTAATAGATGTTTAAAGATCTTGTTGGTAAAAATAGAATCAACTTTTTTTTCAAGTAGAAATATAGCACATGAAAGAAATGAATAATCTCAATTTTGGCTTTAAAATTCTCATTATGTAATGATCCAGAAATGTAAGGATAGAGTCAGACAAAACAAAATAAACTCCCGACACAATAATCCATATTTTTCAGCAAAATGCTCCTTTTTCAAAGTAAAGAAGCACATTCTGATTGAATCTTTTCAAGTCTATCTGGGCAATATACTGGGAAGCATCCAATATTGAAGGACAAAAAAAAGAACTTATCTAATTCTGCTGTGATCCTTTCTGAATAAGGATTCAGGTTAAGGACCTCCAAATGATTGTGATTCTGTAAAAGTGACAGAAATTCTACATTCTTTCAAAAAATGTAGAATTCTCTTTCTACATTCTTTAAAAAATAATTGGCATCCAGTTTTCAATACATTTCACTGACTGCCCATCAAGCCCTTGTTTCAGCTGCTTTTCAACGAGGGTGTTATGGAAGTCAGTGTCAAAGACCTTCCTGAGATCTGGCTGATGAGAATCCACTGCTGTCTGCAAGTCTGGGCATTTCATCATGGAATCATTTAGGTGGGAAAAGACCATCAAGATAATCAAGTCCAACCTACCACTGCCAAGTCCGCAAGTAGAATATGTCCCTAACTGGAACATCCATGCATTTTTTGAAGACCTCCGGGGATGGTGTTTCAACCACTCTCCTAGGTCGCCTGTTTCAATGACTGATCACCTTTTCAATGAAGAAATTTTTCCTAATATGTGATATAAACCTCTCCTTGGTGAAACTTGAAGCCATTTTATCCTCTCACCTGTTACATGGAAGAAGAGATAAATGCCTACCTCACTACCACATCCTTTCAGTTGCAGAGAGTGATAAGGTCTCCCTTAAGCCTCCTTTTCTCCGGGTTAAACAACCCCAGCTCCCTCAGCCAATCCTCATAAGATTTGCATTCAAACCCCTTCACTAGCTCCATTGCCCTTCTCTGGACCTGCTCCAGCCCCTCAATGTCTTTCTTGTAGTGACAGGCCCAGAACTGGACACAGGATCCCAGCTGCAGCCTCACCAGTGCCAGGTACAGGGGGACAATCACTGCCCTGGTCCTGCTGGCCACACTATTGCTAACACAGGCCAGATGCCATTGGCCTTGATCTCCTGGGCACACGCTGGCTCATGTTCAGCCATGTGTCCACTAGCAGCTCCAGGTCATTTTCCTCTGGGCAGCTTTCCAGCCACTCTTCTCCAAGTCTGAAGCCCTGCATGTTTTGTTGTGACTCAAGGGGAGGGTACAGGACTTTACTTTTTTGAGCCTTATACAACTGGCCTCAGGCCTGATCCAGCCTGTGCAGATCCCTTCCTACTGTCAAGCAAATCAACACTCCCAGCCAGATTACATGATCGAGGTATCAAGTTGGTCAAGCATAGCTTCTGCTGTATGAATCCGTGTTGACTCCTCCTAAAGATTTTCTTGTCCTTCATGTGCCTGGAAATGTTTTTCAGGGTTAGATCTGTAACCTGAGGGATCAAGTGAGGCTCACCAGCCTGCATTTCCCTGGATCCTTGTATTTTTCAAATGTGAGCTTTGCTCTTCATACTGAAAGATGGTGTATTGATATCAAAACCAGAAGAGCAATTCATTTTACCCACTTTCATAAAACTAATCCTAAAAACTTTCTTTTATAGGGCACCTTCACATTTTCTTCTATTATAAAGAATGAATTATGGATACAGACTAAGTTCTGTCACACCCCAATTACCTCATTTCCAGCTGACTACGCGTGACTGCATCTGTGACTGAATGAGAAAATATCTTGCAGGTTAATGAGATCTTGGTTAAGCACACTGAAGCTGGACGAGGGAAACCATATTTTCTTTTACTATATTTAATAAAAATGCATTTAATCCATAGAAAAGAAGTAATGGGGATTGTTTTCTAGATGCTCTAAGAATTTTAAAACAACTGATGAATTTCCTATTTCAAACTCACAGTACCACTAATTCAAATTTTGTCTTCAGGAGGAAAATGCAGTTTTCCCTCCCTGCCAGAGCAGTTGCAATGACAGAATGGTACAACAGTTGAAAAGAAGTGTAAAAAAATCCCTGTAAGTACCATGTATAAATTCTCAGCATGTAGTGACGTATAAAACAATGCTTTCTTTCCAAATAGAACATCGTAATTTTACCTGGAAACACTAATATTAAAAAAGGCATAGGAAGAAGACTGAATTAACTTTTTATGATTAATCTAGGAAAAGTTATCTTGGTTTCTTTTCCAGAAAAAAAAAGAAAAAAAATGATAGAACACTGAGATATTTATATGAAATTTTCAAGAAATTTCCTTTCCAAGTACTGAATGGATTAAAACCGTAGCATTCCCATTTAAAAAAAAAAAAAAGTAAGAAGAATAAAAGTATATACATTAAGGAATTGGTTTTTTCCTTTTTCAACTCACATGATATCTTTCTACTGTGATATCAGATTGACAAAAAGTACAACCATAGAATCATAACTTGTCTGGGTTTAAAGGGAACTTTGAAACTAGTCTAGTCCAACTCTACTGCAATGAACCCAGATATCTTCAAGTAGATCAGGATGCTCAAAGCCCAGTCCAATCTGGCCTTGAATGTTTCCAGGGATAGAACATCTACAACCTCTGTGAACAACCTGTTCCTATGTCTTATCACCCTCAAAATAAAACTTTTTTCCTCATACTTAGTGTGAATTGACCCTTCTTTAGTTTAAAACCACCGCTCCTTGTTCTATCTCTATAAGCCCTATTAAAGATTTTTTTCCCATGTTTCTTTTAAGCCCTCTTTAAGTACCGATAGGGCCTCCCTGTAACTTTCTCTTCTCCAGACTGAAAAAACACAGATTTCTGTGCCTTTCCTTGAAGAAGTGCTTCATCACTCACCATTTTTGTGGCCCTCTGGCCTCTCCAACAGTTTGTGTTCTTTTTTTGCTGAGGACACCACATCTGGAGACAGTACTGCACGTGGGGTCTCAGAGCAGAGGAGCAGAATTACCTCTCTCAACCTTTTTTTGCAGCCCATCATGTGGTTGGATTTCCATACTGCAAGTGCACATGGCCAACTCTTGTCCAGCTTTTCATCCACCAATACCTGCAAATCCTTCTTGGCGAGGCTGCTCTCAATCTATTCAACCCCCCCAGCCAGGGGTTTCCCTACCTCAGGTACATTTGAACCTTTCTTGAACCATGTGAGATTCCCATGAACCCACTTCTTGAGCTTGTCCAGGTGCCTCTGGATGGCATCTCTTCATCTCATCCTGTCAANTCTCAAGGATTAAAGAGAAGAGTACACATTTTTATTTGAATATGTCAGTGTACAATGACAAATAAAGGCATTTTATCTAGCAAAATTTAAATAGCTTCTTCCACATGGAGAATTTCATATCAAAATGTTTTTTCTAAAGGCTAATATTTCTTATAATATTTCCAGGATTATTTGCTTCTTAGAATGAAGAAAGCTAGTGAATGAAAAACAAAGAAAACAAACCCATAAGAAGAAAAAATCAAAAGATCTGACTCATTTGGATAATTCAAATACTGTTTCATTTTGTTTTTTAAAAGTGATTTTTGACATTGTGGTGTTGCCTGAAAAAAAAGTGGAAATTTTATTAAAACTCCTGTTACAGTCAATAAATGTTTCCCTGTGGTCCTGAAAACTAGCCAACAGCTAACCTGACTTTCAGCATCAAAGATTAGGCCATGGCCCCTCATATACTGAGCCTTGTGCATCATCATTTACTCAAATTAACCATTTTCTTTGTCCTAGTACTATTTCATGATGAACACCGAATCCAATTTGCATCAAGGACACATCTGTGTTCTCATTAATCACATTTACCAGTGGTCAGTGAACTGATTGTAAGTCTTGCAGACATGAGTGAAGGTTCGAGAACCTTCACAACACAAGACTAGAGCCCTCATGGAATTTCACAACAAAACTGCTCCTCAGCTATCGATACCTGAGACAACTCCACTAGGTCTGCAGAAAGTAATGATATCCTGCTGTAAATGATATGTCTTCTAACTAATTCATATACTGAATTTCCTACAAGTGCATAAATGTATACAAAAATTGTTTGTGGACATTAACTATACACATGAGGATCAGTCATATTCTGATTTATGTTCTGATATAAAGTGAAAGGATTTAGCAGATGTAGTTTGGTAAAGCAAAAGACTATGCTTGAGCCAAAAATAACCTCACAAGGTTCTCTTATTAGGAACTTAGAGACAATATTTTAGTTTTAAATGAAAAAGCATTAGGCCCAATCTCTCTTATGAAGAAATATTGACCATTGATATTACTCAATGCTGAGAACATTTTCACATTAAATAGTTGACTCACACTGAAATTAAAGTTTCTCACTTCAATAGTCTTGCTTATTAAAGAGACATTTCTGGTTCGTTTGTTTTTTTTTTTTAAACAGATATCTGAGCAGTCAAAGTGCTATTGTTAATTAAACAAACATCACAATTACTGTCTAGGACTTAATGCATCTCAGATATGACAGAAGTTAACATTTACACTTCCTTAACCCTGTTACTGGTTTTTGTAATATTTTAGAAAGCCTTAGAGGGGATAGCCATTGAGGTGCACAACACTAATTTTGAGGTAAAACTTTAGATCTCAATACTGCTTTTGTACCATTTTAGACATTTGTGAAAATGAAACCACAGAAAAAAATAAAAAAAGTGAGCAATACTTTCTTTTCCTTTGTAGAGTAAGGTTCAAGCAATAATGTCAATTATTAATGATTAATAATCTCAAGGTTTTTGTTTATTATATAAGGATGAGGTAAGCACTTTAATAAGTATATAAGCAATCTTTCCCAGATCTAAGTTTTTATTTTATATTCTCACAAGAAATAATACATAATAAGAAAGAAAAAGCCCAACTCATAAATAACTGTAAGTATAGATCTTTTCCTATAACTTGACAATATTCATATTGTTCTGTATTCCATCCTGTATCAGCAGGAGACAATGGAAAGGGAAAAATGTTGGCTTTATTTAAACTACAAGCATAAACTATACCAGCTGGTGCACTCCGTTGGGAACTGATATGTGGGTCAGCACATTGCATCATCAGCACTTCAGCAAATCCACCTGCTTGAATAGAAAATATGGGGCCCCAGTGTAGCAAAATACATTATTAAAGAGATAACTTCCTAAATTTGTGACCTTCTTAGCATTTTATTTCAAATATTTGCCCTTCTTGAATAAAAATATTTCATTTTGTAACTAGCTTCAGTGAGCTGATAGGTTCTTTCATGATACTACAAAGGCAAAAGTAACTTTGTTAATATAGCTATCACACAGAAAAAAAAAGGCAACAGAATATGAAGTTTATTTACCTAGATGTTACTTCTGAAAAATAATTGACAACTATGTTATTGTCCTAAACCGAGTCTTAAGCAGATGTTGGAAGTGTAGCTAGTTCTTTTACACAGTAACCTTTCTAGTAATGCTAGTTTGCTACATCTACAGTTTAGTTTATTATATAGACACAAACACTTTAGTTATGACTCCTATTTACATGCTGTAAATAATTATGTATTTCTTTTTCCTGCTTTGCCTTGGAAGATGTTTAATTCCAAGGGAATAAATTCTTCTTTACCTGAAAGGACAGGTCTATTAAAAACAGGGAACCTCACCAAAACAAAATAAAAACCCCCAAACCAAAACACATGCAGTCACAATAATTGAAAGCAGATGGGATAAACTAAATACAGCATAAGCATAAATAAAGACTGAAAGACCTCACGAAAATCTGAAAGTCAAATCTTGTCTCTTTGGAATGAAATGCTGCGGGTTGGCCTTCAATGAAAGCTCTTGATGTTTAGAAGGGTAGTTCAAGATCTATGTCTTGTGAATTAATCAGCATATTCATATTTTGGAAAGGTTATAAAAGGCATAATGTTGGCTGAACATTAATTTCTGAAAAAAAGTCACTATTTCTTCCCGGGAAACGAACTGTTTCATATTGAAACAAAATGTATTTTAAGTGAACAATTTAGAAGCTATTTAAAATATTCCAGCAGTATTTCTGTTCCATTATTCTTGTAATTTCTTTTTTGCATTTGAATTTGCATGTTGGTTGATGCTGTAAATATTCAACACAAAAAACCATAAAAGAATGTTCTTCTTTTATACTATAATAGATAATTTTAGCTAAATGACAAATATTAACTGTCAGTTTTCCAAAGGTAATTCATAAGTGCAGCCTCATAGATTCTCTTGATTAGTGAATATCCATCTATATCTCAAATAAATATACATTGTGCTTCTTTTTCTGAAAAACTACTTTGCTAGATAATGCTCATATACACTGAAATTCATTATATGCTAAGATTATTGGACATTTTGAATCCAAAACATCAACAAGGAAATTTTTTATTAGAACTGACAGAAAAATTCTAAGAAATATTGAATTTAAGTGGGTTTTTTATTGCTGAAAATGACCATCTATGTATTAGAAGTGAGAAATAGAAAAGCTACAAACATGTCCTTTAGAAGCTGTGAGGATAAAGCAAAATAGTATTTAAAGACAGCATGAATTGAGGGGAGCCAATCTTGATACTATCATGTTCAGTTGGTATGTCTACATCTTCTGAGAAAGACAATAGTAGGAATGGGGAAGATACTTACAAACACAGGCTCAGCAGTCAGCTGGATTTTAGATATTGGAAGACTGATTAGATTCCCATGGGGTTCAACAAGCAAAATGCCTTCAACCTTTCTTCATACATCATGCTCTCCAACACTCCATTTATCTCAGGAACAATTTCAAAAATGCTCTCAAGCTTTTCAACTTTTTGCTTAAACTGGGAGAACCAAAGCTTGATAAAATATACAAGATAAAAAAGCCTGATATATTTGATATGCAGTAGAGTAGAGTAGGAATGGTAACATCCTCTGATCTACTTACTGTAGTCTTACTGATGCTGCTCAGAACAAGGTTGTATTTTGTTGCTGCAACGGCACACTGCCTATTCATGGATTTTTATGATCTATATGTAACAAATCTATGTGAAATGTCCCCTGTCAATGGATGAGCTTCTGGCAAATAAAGCTATGATTTTAAAATGTTATTATTTAATTTCATCACTGATTAGAATATTATTCAAACATCTCTAATCCCACTTTGGAGACTAGAAATCACATGTTTGATTGTTTAAACAATCTCCCTTCTAATCTCTGGCAAAGCAGACATTCATAATTACATGTACAAAACACTTGCTCTAACCAATGCACATGTGCAGAGAAAATCTCTTATTTTTCTGCCACTAGTATGCATCTGCAAAGTATTGCTTAAGGCATAAAGAAATTGAAAAGCTTTGTTAGGAAACAAGATCTGTAGAAAAAAACTGTAAAAAAAACCCCCATATTTTCTTCTGAAATATTTTGTAACAGCTAGGAAAAGAGTTCCTTATTACAAAATTTGTTAGCAGTATTATCCATTTTTATTAGCAAATAATAATTTAACTATTCATATTTTTATTTTTATTTATACAGAATTATTAGTCTATAGCTATATTTTAGCAAACTATAGCTCATCCCTAAACTTTTTGATGGAAGGTTTACTTACCTGTCAATTATTTGTCACCTGTTCAGTGTAACATATAACTTGAGTCACAATGCTTTTCATTTCTCCTACTGATTGGATAGGTTAAGCATCTGAAATAATCTGTATTATTTACTGCTGCATATTTCCACCATGTGATATGTGTGAGATTTCCCCATGTATCTCTTTAAATCTATGACATTTTCGGTTCAGTCAATCTTTCACGTACAAAAGTGTCTATACATGAGCTGAACTTGTTTAAAATCTTCAACTACACATATGCACAAAGTTAATTTGGGATGATGCTGCTTGCTAGATTCTGCTTGAGCTATATTGCAGTTATATCTTGTGCCGTGTACCTTTCTGATCTGGAGCCTGATATCCTGATCTCAGCCCTGCCTCATCACTGTGGACTTGCCTGGTGGTGTGAACTCTCTGGAAAGCCAGAATTCCTACAACAGACATGCCCTGCTTTTCTTAGTTTATTTAAAGCCTGGGTTCTTTGTGGCTACGCAGCTTGCCAGTGAGTCTGGGGCTGCCCCTGCCAGTCTTGCTGCTGCCCTCAGCTCCTAACTCACCTTCTCTTGAGGAGCAGTCCCTTCCTGGTGCTGTCTGAAGTCTGTGGTGAAAATTTATTTTTTGTACTTTACCAAGTAAATATTTACAAGGGTGCAATTTTGGGGGGTGTTTTTTGTTTTTTGGTTTTTTTCTCTATGAGGGTTTTGTTTTGCTTTTTTTATTTTTTTGTTGAGGGGGTGGTGATTTTGTTTTGTTGTGGGTTTTAGTTGGATTGATTTTTGTGGCTTTTTGGAGTTTCTTCAGCATAGCTTTTCAAACATCAGTGTTTCAAAGAATAAACACATACTTCTGAAAAAAAAATTCAGGCTCTGGTCTTGCTTATGAAGATTCTTCCACTTCTTATGGCTGTTTACACCTTTTCAGCTAGAAAATTGTCTCCCCCTTGTCAAAGCATCATGGAAGTTCATGACTTATGTTTTGATGAATCTTACGTTGTTAGTTGCTGATTGTGTGAATGAATGAATATTATAGAGATAGAAGAGCATTCTGATTCAGTCCTTTTCACAGCATAAAACCAACATTTTTCAATCATATTTTTGGACAATAATTTTAAATCTGAAATGCTATTATTCTATATTCTTTCATTGTCCTTCACCAGTCTCATCTGCATTTTTCTGCACCTGTTCTCTACATGAAATTCTGTGGGCTACACTTAGTGTCAGGCAGATTGTATACATACCCCTTTGTTATCAATTTAATTACTGATAAGAATTAATGAAGATTGCTTTTAAACCCTGCCTAAACTTTTCTGAGAGAATACTTGCTCCAAAGAGTGGATTACTGTTTTTATTTTAAAAAATAGAGAATAATTCAGAAAATATTATATGTCTGTGATTTGCTGACTTCCTTATCTCCAAATTAGAGAGACATGGATTTCATTATTAATTATTGAATAAGGAATTGGCTGGCTGGATGCAGGCAGAGAGTTGTGGTCAATGGCTCCATGACCTGATGGAGACCAGTGACAAGTGTCCCTCTGAACACTATCCTGGGACCAGTGCTATTTAATGTCTTGATCAATGACATAGTGACATCAAGTGCACCCTCAGAAAGTTTGCAGACGAAATAATCTGAGCAGTGCAGCAGGCATAACAGAAGGAAGGGATATCATCCAGGGAGACCTGGACAATCTTGAGAAGTAGGTCCATGAGAATCTCATGAAGTTCAGCAAATGCAAGTTCAAGGTGCTTCACCTCGGTCGGGGCAATCCCAGACATGAGCAAAGACTGGGAGAACTAATTGAGAGCAATCCTGTGGAGAAGGACTTGGAGGTTCTTGAAATGACGAGTTGCATGTGAGCCAAGAGTGTGTGCTTGCAGCCCAGATGGCCAACAGCATGCAGGGCTGCATCAAGAGAGGAGTGGCCAGCAGGTCGAGGGCAGTGATTCTGTCCCTCAGCCCTGCTGTCATGAGATCCCACCTGGAATACTGAATCCAAATCTGAAGTTCTCAAGACAGAAGGACATAGACCTGTTAGAGCAGGTCCACAGGAGGACCACAAAAAAGATCAGAGGGCTGGAGAACCTCTCCTATGGATACAGGCAGAGAGAACCTGGGTTGCTCAGCCTGTAGAAGACCAGACTTCAGAGAGCCCTCATTGTGGCCTCTCAGTACTTAAAGGGGGCTTATAAAAAAAGAGAGAGAGCAACTTATATCTCTGATGACTTAGGGAACTTCTGGCTTTGAATATAAGCAATACTAAAGAAACATAAGAGCTGGATTAATTGAAAAACATACAAAAAAAGAAAAATTTTCTGTATCAATACCTTCCCTCTATTCTGTCACTCTCCTACTCTCCAGTATAGCACAACATATGTTTGATGGGCATGAAGAAGAAAAAAAACCATATATATACACATTCAAAAGAAAGCTTTTTTTGTGTCTTCTTCCTATTAAAAAAATTTCACCTTCAAGTTCATACATTTTGCTTGGTTATTTGTCTCTTCTTATGTGTGTCTCTTCCTGATTTTCATGAAATCTTTTTGTGGATTGAAGGAAGGCAGTTCTGTCAATGCTGAATTTTCTTTTGAAATGTAGAGCTAGTAGCATTGTCAGTAGAACTTCTGATGTTTAGCTATCCTGTGTATAATGCTACAGCAGTTCTGTTCTCAAGGAAGCATGGCAAATGGGATATTCTTCTATTTCTCCTGAATAAGCTTGGTTTAGTGGAGTAGAAATTTGCCACTGCATCCACATGCCAAGCAAGACTTGGCTGTTCTTTGTTAACTCCATGCTTTTCCCAGAATAACATGCACAAACACCCCAGCCATCTTATGCAGGTGTTTTGTGGCAAAAGTTTTCTACTTAAAGGCCTGCCAGATTTCAAATACTACTCTCAAAGTCTTTAAAATTCTAGTGGTCCATATGCTTTTGCAGTTAGGAAATACAGATAGGACACCAGCTCTGCACTTCCTTTCATCCCTCTCCCTAAGAAAAGGGAACAGAACAAAGAGCATAACAACATCTTTCAGCCCTAGAGTGATTTGCAACCTAAATCAGTAATAAGAACTCTGTGATTATTCACTTCATCATGATGTCTGCCCAAGCTGTCTGTGTGAATACATATTGAATTCAATTTAGAAAGCTCCCTTGATATTTTGATTTGAATTTAATTGTAGTTACAGTGAACACCATAATGTACTCAGGTTTGCAGCATTGACTTGACCTTGATTAGTTTCTCAAGGTAAAGTACTTTTTAAAAAATATTCTAGGTTCCACAAAGAATTTCTATCGGGAATACTATGCAATCAGCAGATATTTTGAATAATTTATTCTATTTCTACTGGTTTAATGTATTTTAGTACCCCATAATAAGCTTTTTTTCTTATTAAAATAAACAAAACCAAACAAAAGTAAGCAAACAAACAAAAACACAGATACTTTTACTTTTTTTTATTTTTTTTTAAGAATTAATTCCACTCCTCAGAACTGGTATGATTTATAAATCAGAGTTCTAAAATTTCTGTCATAATTTTGATGTCCAGTAATAACATTCTTTATATACTCTCTACAGTGCAGGAAATGAACAAGAGATTAGAATGATCATGGAGAAGTATTTAAAATAGGAAAATAAAAACTCTGAACAGCAACAGAACACTAAGAAAATATTATACATCATTTTCCCAGTTTTATTTACTTATTGGAATTTATTAGAGCCACACATGGTGTTCTTGTTTTTCAGAACTTACAAAAACGGTAATGTTCATTCCTTCCTTGAATTATATATGTCAGAAAAAATATTTTCTTTGTGCAAACAGACTACAAGCCTGTATAAATCTGCTAAAATATTTATCTTATTAAGAATTTGCTTCTTATTAAACTTCAATTCCATATATGTTAAAAATGAAACTTTATTTTTTAATAATAAATTGTTGTTTATATTAAAAAGTACAGATCTAAGTGAAATAAAAATGTATTCTTCAAAATATGTGTAAGAAAACATTTTCTTAAAATTTTTTAATTAGACTTTTTTTCCATTCTTTAATGTGATCTTTAATTCTTTCATATTTAATCTGCTATTATTTTTCCTACCAAAGAAAGGCAATCGTCCTAATCATGGTCACTATAATGACAAGATTCAATACACTCAGAACATGTCCAGTGGTTTAAGTATTTTTGCATGTCTATATTTCTGACTAATGGAAAGAAATCACACTTATGGCATTATTAAAAGTAAACCAGCCACCCTACCTGAAAATACTCTTCTGTACTCCTATCTCTGAATCTTGAAAGGATAAAAAGCCCCCAGAGATCCAAATTATGCATAGATCCACCTGATAATATATAAATATTGAACCAAAACTGCTATTGTGGAAAATTATAACATGTCAAAAAGAATCATTTTCCCTGATTATAAGACACAGTTGAGATTCTCTGGGGTAAAAATGATCAAAGAAATAATACCTTCTAATAGTGTTAGAGTAACATCAAATACTGAAGGCACTAAAATCCTTGCCATAATATGCACTTGCAAAAAACTTTTGGAAGAGTACATAAGTTCTGTCCTTTTTAAAAATAAAGAATTTAAACACCTTATTGTAAATGGCAGGATATTAATGTAATATTGCATGTTCCTTTTCACTAGTGTTTTATTTTACAATATTCTATTATAAAGGTTGGAGTTAGAGTAGTAATTTTTGAATGCCCTTTTCTTTTTGGATTGTCTAATATATGCTATAATATTCATAGAGGTTTTCAACACCTTTTTAGATCAAGCCCTGGATAACACGGTCTGTCTTCAAACTCAACCTATCTTAGAGCAGGAGGTTGAACTAGAAACCTGTTGAGGTCCCTTCCAATCCAAATTATCCTATGATCATTTTGGTACAAGCAGGTTAAACTTTTAGCTGTTTTATTTCGGTGACCTATAAGGTCTCAGACTCATTTTGTCTTTTCTATCATAACCATAACTTGTAAAAGCAATTAGCTGGATCCCTATGAATGCCAGACTTGATGTCTTTCCCTGTGCCCCCCACTGTCTCTTGCCCTCTTTTTTTCTCTTCCTAGAGGGCGTGATTCAATGCTCAAGGATGAGAGACTGAAGAATTTCCTTTATATATAACACAGCAAAATCCAACAACAGACAATAAAATAAACAAAATCCCCACATACGACACTAATGTAAAGGAAACTCCTTGCTGTACTGAAAAACACCTCAGGTTTGTGATAATATTATACTGCTAGTGTGGTCCTTACTGTCTTGGGCAAACTGCCAAATTCTGCTCTGGTGATAGACAATAAATGTGACAAAAAACTGAAGCTGTTCAACATAATTCTTCTTGCAGCATTCTGTCACTTTGGATGTAAGCACAAGCCTCTATAAATGTAGAGGGGTAGGTTGGTTTGTTCTTTTTTTCTTTCAACCTACACAATGCGGTGGAAAAAATTGAACACAAGCATTAACACATTCCTCTTAAAAAGGATGTGTACAAAAGATGTACTCAGGCTTTTGATCTTCCACATGTGGGCAATGTGTACTCATCTAGATTAAATGAGTAATAATCTGATTCCAAATGCTCTATAAATGAAAGGTCTTATAAGCTCTTGAAAACCTTTTTTATCTCTCTCTGGATAATATTTTAAAGATATTAACTACAAAAAAGTTAATTTAATTAATTTGGCGCTCTTACAGTCAGAGTATGAAAAATAAATTATCTGGTGTTTCTATGTTTAAGAGGTTTTTCACTAGAGTTCATCATACGTTCAGAAATAATTTCCATATGTATTATATATCAGAATATAATTGCATTTTTAATATATTTGTAACTCAGATTTCCTTCAAGAGTATGTATTTGCCTAAACTTCTAATTATATGAAAATGTGTTTTTAGGAAATACTTCTGCTATCAAGCTGGAACCTAATAAGACCTAGCAAGAGCATAGCATTGCATAAAAATTTTTTTACTTCACGTCCTATCAATATTATGATAAAGATATATCCATTTTTAAGATACACTTCTTTTCATGTTATTATTATCATTAAAATGAACAGAAAAAAAAGTGATCACTTTCTCAAATAAATGTTTTTATTAATGTTAACAATATATATTTATAGTGTCTGAAAAGTTTATTAAAATTGGATCAATCAAGAGAAGACAAAGCATATAAAAATACTGAACTCTCATAAGTCCAACAAATTTTCCTGAAGATTAATATTTGTTCTGCTTAAATATTGGAAATTTAAATAACCTCAATCTAAGTACATCATTCTAAGCAGAAGGGTCTGTAAGTGATACAGCAAGTGGTCTTGCAATTTTAGACAGTGATCCATACAATATACTTCAAAGATCTACTCTCTGATAAGTGGATTCATGCCTAGTGATATTTTTCTTTCCCCTACCATAGCAGCAGTTTAGCTGATTAGATTAAATAAAACAATACAAGAGATATATAGTTATTAAAATTGGTAGCTTAATTTATGCACAGTAAATTTCAATGAAAGAACAATGAGGCAATGAGGAGCTTGACCATCCAAGCTTATTCTTTTGAGGCTCCAGAATGGTTCTGACAAAATGTTGATAAATGCTAAGTTTTATTGCCATAAGAGTTTTCAAATCTTTCTGCTTTACAAAATAATGAAAAAAAAAGAAGAAAAAACAGACAAATTTCTTCCCTTTCCCCCCAGATCACTAGTTTCCTCTATAGTCAGAACCCAATTTTTTTTTAACTAGCTGTTCAGAGTGTCTTGTTTACCAGACTGCTTTACTAATGTAGCCGACTCAAAGGATCTTTTGTAACTATCTTGCACAAATGCATCATTTAAAAGGCATTTAAAGATCATGAAAAACATGTGCCAAAAATGCTTCCAAGACAAATTTGACTTCAACTCACAGAGTTAAACCTGCATGGTATCTGCTGCTTGTTTTCTCTCCCTGGTTGTTAGTTTTGTGAGAATACCAGTACTAGAGAATTCATTTACATCTTTCTAGTTTTGATTACAGTGGGACTTCCTGGCTTTGAATCCTTCCTGATTTTCTCTTGAGCAGAAGCTGCTGGGCTTTGATAATACATTCTACTCCTAGGAAAGGAAATAAGGGGTAGTATCTTTAAAGGAAATTAGTTCTGCTACTTAATTGATAGTTATTACAATTACATAACCTAATGGGAAAAATGTACTGTATCAAGTCTTATATGTTCCAGCTTAGCAGCTTCCTGTGAATGCCACCTGCATATTAATTATGGCACCGTGCTCACCTTGGTTTAATATTCTGCTTCTTTTGCAGAAAATGAAAGAGAGGAACTGAATTTGAGAAGAGTTGTAAGTTATTCAGAACAAAAGTACAGAAACTTGCTCTAGACCTGGCAGGGCTATATTAACTAATGACAAGAGTGAGAAAACTGTAAAAGAACAGATTAGCAAATCCCTTGTTGCAGACTACTTCATCAAAATCAAGGTAAGTTCTCAGGCAGTTTTTTCAAGGAGAATTCAAGGAGGGAGAGAAAGAATGAGAATCAAGATATAGGTAGTAGATGCATTCAAGCAAGACAGTTTCTGGGGTTTAGGGGATTTTTAGCTTTCTCCTTGTGGAAGCATTGTGGCAGCTGATTTGCCTCTGCAGATGTTTAGCAGTCACAAGAAATCACAGCATTTTCAAGAAGAGAGAAGAGAGTTTTCACAGAAGAAGGAATTGAGAGGTGGAAGAAATATGTTTGTGAACAAAAAGGGTTCAGGAATCCACAGGGAAATGAGTTTGAAATCACAAATAACATTGATGAGATTTCAGTCCCTGAAGAAAGCATTCTGAAAGTATGCCAATTGCATCAGAAAAAGGTACAGCGTCTACACTGAGGTTTTTTACCCTCCCTAGTAATTAAAAGCTACAGAAAAAACAGAGAAACTCTGGCATAGACATTAGAAGTAAGGTGGCATACTGACAGCCTGATATCCTGCTAAGAAAGGAGATGTAGTTTTTTAGAAAAGTATTTCTCTATGACCTTTCCAACTTTCAACTCTGCAGACACCAGCCTGTGAAAAAATGCAGTGCTATTTCTGCATGTATAAGAACTGAGACTATAACACTTCTGCTCTCTGACAACCTCATTGCTTATTTCTTTAACTGAAAATTATCAGTCTTTCTCTCAGTACTTTTTCAATTCAAAATATATTTACTTTGGAGAAGTAGTCTTTGGATGCTGATCTGGAAAACATTTCTCCATATTTTGTTCCTTAGGATCTGTGAAAGAATCTCTCAGGTACTCACAGGTCGGTTAAAAAATAAAGTATATGCAAGAAGCTAATGTAAATTGCCTTTCTGACAGATGTTTACTTACTAGTGTGTCATCTTTTTTTCTACAGGAAATGTACTTCCTACAACAATCATGTAGAAAAAAAAGGGCACACTGCAAATATCAGTCTTCCAAAGGCTGTAAGAGAGGGAAGGGAAGGGAAGGGAAGGTGCGGGAAGGGAAGGGAAGGTGCGGGAAGGGAAGGGAAGGTGCGGGAAGGGAAGGTGCGGGAAGGTGCGGGAAGGTGCGGGAAGGTGCGGGAAGGTGCGGGAAGGTGCGGGAAGGGAAGGGA
>VZRF01007207.1:110918-129949 GCA_013396875.1 Vireo altiloquus
GGGAAGGGAAGGGAAGGGAAGGGAAGGGAAGGGAAGGGAAGGGAAGGGTCTTTCAAAGTCTGTATTGGAGCAAATGCGTCCAAGAAAACTTTCAAAGTCTCTTTGAGAAAGAGAAGAATATTGTAATTATTATGGCATTGAACATCTGAAACAAACCACAAACAACTAAAAAATAGTATGAGGGAAGCTCTTTACACTGTAAGTTGTAGGTATGAAGGAAACTGATTATTTGCAGTTATATAGTTCTGCCATTCGTATTAATTTCTCTGGGTAAATTCTAAGAGACGGACTGCATCTAGTATAAATTATGGTTTTCATGTTTCAAACTATATTTTCACTTTTTTTTCCCTTTTGTTTGACAAAACATTATTAATGTTATAGTATCTTTGTTTCATAAAATAAATAATATTCTGTATAAGATATAGGAATGTCTGTGATGCCTTCGGTTTTAACTTTTATGTTTTTCAAATCCTGTACTGCCTAGTGTAACTCTGAAGTTTCTTGTAGCTTGTTAAGTGCTGTTCTCTTAGGCTAAGATAGACATAACAAAGCCTCTCTAGCTCGCTCTCCAAGGATACCCAGACCATCATCTTGGGGAGAGAGGAACAAGCTTGGGGAAATTCCATCATTGGCTGGGTTCTGCTTGGTGAATTTGTGCTGATATAAAAGTGTGAAGAACTCATGACCAGTCATCCATTTTGGGATCCACTGAGGCAGGACCTTCTGGAGCCCAAAAGTATACATCTGAAAGCCTTTCAAATAAATACCACCTTTTTCTTTTATTCCTGTCTAGTCTCTGTTTCTAGGTAGCCATTTAAGGCATCATCTGCAGCCTAAATGCATATTTGAAATGTCTAATTTTCAAATATTTATCTGAAGGTGGAAATTACTATAAATATGTAAATTAGATAAAATAGATCCTTGTTGCTCCCTTCTACATAGAGATGTGGCAAACAGAACCTTTTCTCTTGTTTTTTTTGTTAGCAAAGCAAATAACAGTTTTGAAAATTCTTAAGACACACATAGCTGAAGTTATGTATGGTTATCAAGCATTGAGAGGAGGGGGAAAGACAGTGTCAAAGAAGAAATATCTGACCTCATCTTCTGAGATTGCTATGCTTTTACATCTCAGAAAAGAAAATAACAAATGCCTTCTTTCTAGCCCTTTCAAAATGCATAGCTCTCCTTCCAGCTCAACAAAGTAGGCTTTATCAGTGCTTTGTCATATATATTGTTTTCCTTGAATCTATGTATTGCATAAAATTTCTGAGCTCACTTTTAGAAATAATTTTTTAAAGATTAAAATAAAATTCTTTTTCTTAAGGGAAATTGGAACTCAGAGCAGGTAGCTACTGTCCATATGTAGATACCCTTTATAAACAGCATTTGATTTCTTTTTCATTTCTATGTGTTTTATTCTTTAAACATAGCTTTCTTTCTCAGGTTGTCATGTCAAAAGGAACACAGAAATATCTACTTCAGATATACAGGCAGAGGAGAAGGCTAAGTCACCTCTCTTTGACTCTGCTCCTCCAGTAAGTTTCCAAACACATGAAAAATCTTCACATTGTCAGTGCTATGCTCCTATGTATGTTCTTACTTTCCAGTGTAGCATCTACCACACATCATATCATTGTTTTCTTACTGGTAGAGGTCTGAAGAGTACAGATAGTGAAATGATTTCTGGGTACTCACAGGTTTGCATATTTTTGGAGTTTATGGGATGACTGAAATAACCATGGACTGACAGTACCTATGCCATTATTGAAAGTGACAGAGAAACCTTAAAATATCCAGACTACATTTTTTTTCCAATTAAATTCCCCTGCAGTAAGAAAATCTCTATAAACAGGGGGTTCAGATTTTAATCACCACTCTTCTTTTAACGAGGACACTAATAATTCAATTTTACCTTTCCTCACTGACCCCAGTAATGTATGTAATGGCTGCCCTTGTACACCAGAATTAAGGTTCTCTGAACTTATGTGGTGCAACATTAGTGAATCTTAAAGAATTTCCACGACATATATATTTTTTTATTTTATCAACAGCAGAACGTTCAGTTTTGCAGCCCTAAATCCTTTTTACAATTCAGAGTGAAATAAACTCTATTCACTTGCACTTTTTCTCCTGCTGAGCATACCCAGTCTGGAATTGTGCTGAGAAGAGTGACATCAGATCAGAGGCTGTTATTCAGTTTCTTGAGTTTCATCTCTTTCATTTAATAGTACCAAAAAAAAAAAAAAAAAATCCTTATCAAAGACATAAGCAGTTACATGACCGCACATAATTTTAATTTTGAGGGATGTACAAAGAATCAGATTCACAGATTGAAAAATATATCCACCAGTCCACAAAAGTACAGAATGTTGTTGAGACTACTACAGAGAAAGAAGAGATGTTATTTCCTAAGCAAGAAGAATACAGGACTACCAAACTCTTAAAGTCTTTGATGTAAAACTGTGTATCTGTACTGAAATCAAGCACACTAGAAATCATCAGCTTATGCATCTATAGAATTTGGATGATGTGAACTTTGCAAAAAAAGAAAAAAATCTTCAAAAGCTTGTTTTCTAAATTGTTTCCTAGTTCATAACTGAATAGACAGTGTCAGAAGTATTCTTCAGAAAGATACCCCAACCCACTGGCATTTTTAGGTATGCAGACAGCCTGAGTTTTTACAGAAAACCTGTGGAAAAGTGTTTCTCTGTTACTAAGATAAATTAACTTCATATGTATGAGGACAGAATAGGATAAGAGTTGTTTACTTCCTAAATATTTGACACTCAAGTCTACTCTTACCCACTTAGCAATTTGGTAACATTGCTGAAGAATATTTTTCAGCTGTTAGTCTTTTTTCCTTATCATTTTATGTAATTTATCTCTTCTTTTGGGAATAAAATTTGAAATATCACAGATGTAAAATTCATTTAGGAATAAGAAGGAATGGAAAAAAGCAAGAACATAATTATAATATTTAAGAAATTCAAAATAAACACAAAATACTGTGCTAACTTTTAGAGTCAAAAAGAGATTTAAGCTCCATTTGACATAGCCAGCTGGAAATTACATTTCCTGGCTGAAATTAAACAACAGGTATAGATTCTATCTAAAATAGCCTGTCTCTTGCTGTTTTTTTTATCATGACAGTAATTAATTTAAAAGCAATGAGAACTACTCGTGTGTGAAATTTTGCAGGACTAGATATTCATTGACATCACAGCTGGTAGAAAATGAAACAAGGAAAAATTCACTAAATTGTTTGCAATAATGATGTCCTTTCCTTCTTCCTTCAACTGCCTCTAATGGAAATTAGTATTTTCTTCTCTTATTTGATGAACTATCTTTAGTCTTTTTGAAAAACATTCTAATGATTAGATAGCAGATGCAACACAGTCTGACAACAAAGTTGTAAAACCAGTGCTTCCTCTCAAAAGTGCCTGCTTAGATATACAAAATAGGAAGTTGAGATAAAAGATCTAACAGTTTTGAAAGCCTGCCAGATTTTTTTCACCAAATAAGGTTAGAAGACATATCTTTTCACTAAAGCAACAGAAAACAAGTTAAGACCCAGTTTAAAACTTTTAACATGCCATGAATCTTCTGGAGCATTCACAGTATGATTCACAGCTTTGGATTATGTCTTCCACTAGCACCATTAGCAATTA
The DNA here is from genome assembly GCA_013396875.1 of Vireo altiloquus. Lineage (NCBI taxonomy): Eukaryota > Metazoa > Chordata > Aves > Passeriformes > Vireonidae > Vireo > Vireo altiloquus. The sequence continues at coordinate 114,587 of VZRF01007207.1, forward strand.
TTATTTTATGTTCTCACTTCTTAGTTTATGTGGGGTTGGCCTCTGATATCCATATGCAAATCAGTCTATGACACAGAAAATATCTTTAGAATAAATATTACTAATAAAAATATCTTCTTTTATATAGATTAGACATAGTATTTCTGGAGATAGATCTAAAATGTGTGCATGTGTAAATCAGAGTATCATTGAAAAGCTTGGGTTGGAAGGGACCTTTAGAGTATCTAGTTCCAGTCCCCCACCCTAGGGTAGGTGCCACCTGTTAGATCAGGTTGCTCATGGCCACATCCAATCTCAATCTGCTCTTGAACACTACTATGGATAAGGAGTCCACAACCTTTCTGGACGACCTCTTCCAGTGTCTAACTACCATGTGTAAAAGGTCTCTCTCCCTCTTTTTCATAAATCCTCTTCAGGTACTAGAAGATCACAATGATGTCTCCTCAGAGCCTTCTGTTCTCCATGCAGAACAACCCCAACTCTCTCAGCTTGTTTTCTCAGGAGAGGTGCTCCAGCCCTCTCATCATCTACATGGAAGTCCTTCCTCTGGTTTCACTCCAACAGGTCTGTGTCTTTCTTTTTGTCCAGTTATCTCAGGTCCAAGGAGAAGTAAACAAGGCTGAGGGACAGGAAGGTATCCACAAGGAAAGCGAACCCTGGCAGCTGTCCTGAAAATCATCTCTGGCTGGCTTTGCCTGGGGGAGGTCATAGCCCACAGGTTCATTTGCTGAGGCCAGGTTTGCACACACTCCCCCACAACGGAGGGAAAGGAGTTTTTGGGGGATTATGGCAAAACCAGAGGGGGTAACACCCCAGCACTGGAGGCTGCAAGTCAGATAAAGAACAGACTGCAGAGAGTCCTCCCTTACACAAACCGGCTCAGTCATAAAACTAGGCCCCTCTCCCGAGAAGGTCATTCACACCAGACATTCACATGAGAGGCATCTGTCATGTCTTAGGAGCCATAACCATAAAAGACCCCTGAAGCACTCCCCAGACTCTTTTCTGGGGCCTTCCACCAGAGGACTGCATGGGATCCACAAGGGTTGCAACAGATCCAGATTCTGTTGAACTTCCCCCATCCCTGCAGGGGAGGTGCTGGGGTGTTCCCACATGTATCTGATCATATACTAACCCACTGAACCCATTGAATTCTATGTTTAATGGGACCCTCACCACTGAGAAGACCAGAAGAAGAGGACCAACAGGATGCAGCTGGATCCATGGGAGTGGTGAGTATGTCTACTTCATCTATTTCTCAATCACTCTCTTTCTCTCTGTTCCCCTTCTCCTTTTCCTATTTCTTTCTCTCTCACTACCTGACATTTACAATTAAATAAAATCTGTACTACTGACTTCAGCATAGGGTCTCATTTGCACCTTAATTCGGGCAGAGGCATCTCTCTAATAATCAGACCTTAGCATAAGGCTGCCTTGTACTTTGGCTCTACAAATTAGAAATACCATGCGGATTTGAGTACAGATTTTGCTTGCTGCTTTCACTTCACTGAATTGAATGAAGAAAATGGAAAAATATTGTTCTGTGATTACTGGTTATGGTTTTCCTATCTTGATTGCTGCTCAAGAGGTCTCCTTTGCTGTATCTTATCCCTGTTGTCCATTTACCTAGGCCACATTGAAGACGCGGGTTTTTTCTTTCTCTTTTCTTTCTCTGTGAAGTAGAGTCTTTACAAGGAAAAGTCCCTATTTTTCTGACCATTACTAGATTCCTGAAAATCTAGTTAATTAACAGTAAAACAGAGGGTATTATAAGCCCTTGCATTTCATCGAACTGATGAACTGCAAACCAAAGTACTATGGATATTTTCTTTAACTCTGTTGAGCTGTGTTGATTTCTCTTCAAAATTATCAATTTAGTCAAGGTAACCATTATCTTGAGTAATTTAAATAATTGAAAAAGAAATAAAATATGTCTTCCTATTTCAGTTGTATGTATATACACACATACACATTAACTGTTATTTGGGTCTGATACTAAATTTTCTTTATATGAATGATAGACACAAAATGTAGGAAGAGATCCTGCATAATCAGCTCAAGTGCAAAATGTTTTTTTTATACATAGGTGACCTGCATTTTAGCTTTCACAGTGACGTTCTGCATTTAATGAACTGATTAACTGTGTGTGCACTGTAAAATTCTGTGTTCTGACCAATGACCCACGTGACTAAGAAATGACAAACTGCAGAATTTAAAAGGTTCAGAATTGAAAGGTTCAGATGTTCTGTATTGCCTGTATTAAGCGTTTCAGATAGGACGATTGCATATTAATTATATGATCTAAACTCAGGTGAGTTTTTTTTAATATTCAGCATTTGAGAATTTTTTTACCTTGAAACTCAGACTGATTTCTAGTTCCTAAGATTTAAACAGAGAAATAGGTATTTGTAACCAAAAAATAAAGCTCTTTTTGTTTCTGTCATTAAAAAATAACATGTATAGATAAGAGACTATAGAACAGAACCTGCGGTAGACAATTGTTTTGCAAAGCTACAAACCAGAATACTACCTGCAAAAACAATTTTCTCTTCTTTGGTTTTAAAGCAAGTAGAAATAAAATTTTCATAAATCGCAAACAGATCACCACTGGAATAAAAGGTATTATGTTCACCCGGACTACCATTTCTTGGAATATGGAAAAAATGAAACCTCTAAGACCTTCCAAGTATCTTCTTCCTGCTGCTCAAATTATGTTAATTATGATTGCATATAAATGGAAAGATAATTTGCCAGGTTTGTTGGTTTTGCAGTTTCAGTTTATAAAAATGAAAAGTGTAGCTAAAATATGCTGAAGTTGTTTGATACTTAAACATATAATCTTTTAAACTTTTAGGTATCTAATCCTTAGGAAATGCAGCAGCCTGCTAACACAGGCCACACAGGCCAATAACCAAGAATCCTTAAATTGCCTCCTTAGACCATCAGACTGTTTCTAACAACAGTTTACAGATTGTGACTAGATGTACAGGGGAATTTTTTACTGATTTCTGAATGAGTCAAAAGCAAATAATAATAGGTGGTCTTTCCCTGCCCCTCATTGTTTTGAGTATTTGTTGGGTTTAATAGTTTCTTTTCTCACTTTTTTATCCCTTTTCTATACTCTTTTATAATCATATATTTCACATTCTCTTACAATGTTTCCATAAATTGTGTCTTTAAACCATGTCTTTCTGTTGTTGAAGCATGAAATCACAGCACTGAAACCAAGTAAGTTATTCTAGATAAACGCTTATGTATCTGTTTTCAGTGTTGTTTCCCTTAAACCACCACCACAGGAAGAAACATCTATTTCAGGAAATCCTTTAGAATGGCAAATTTTGTCATTAATAGAAATGGAGTGAGCTCTTTTCCCAAAAGAGGTACTTGTGAGATCAAACACACACTAGTAAGGCAGTGTTAAGAAACTGCATTGCGGCTGTCTCTGTCAGTCTGTTATCTACATAAGAAATGACTTTACTTGCTTCAGCCAACAATTCAGGACTTGTTAGGAAGAGGGGTTTAGCTTTTTTTAGATCATGTTTTGAAAAGGAAAGAATAAAGAATCCTCTCGTTTCTTAGTGATTTGGATTTTAAATGAATACAGCCAAATGTGTCAACTTAATTCTGTAATCTTTAAACTACTGTAGACAACAGATGGTAGATGGAATATGAATGGGAAAACACATTTGATTACATTATAAATCCTTTCAAGTTTTTCAATTTTTAAAATTAGTTATTAGGACAAATATTTCTGGGCACAAGTTCATGTACTTATCATAAACAAGCCCTGATATTATCATCCCCAGGTTTCAAAGATCTACAACAAAACTTGGTCAATAACCAGCTTTGTTTTAAACAATATTCAAGAGACCTATTGCTGCTAAGTGACTAGCAAAGTATTTTTCATTTCTCTTTCTTCCTGTTTTTTTGTATAAGTCCCGTTTTCACTTCACATTATGCATAAGGGTACATTATTGACACTGAAAAGTAATACAAAATGCTTCAGTATGTCTAAAGTTAAAAGGGATGAGGTGTTTTTGCAAATACATGAAAGAAATACTGTTATGTCTTCTGATAAAACGGTTTTCATTGCTTGATTTTTTTTCTTTTTATTTAGCATATTCCCATGAGAAACAGGGAAACCACTTTAAAAAATTAAACCAGGAAAGAGAAGAGATTTTAATCTGGTTTTAGATGCTAATGATTTCAGTCCTACCTCCTAATGGTAATAGAACTCTTTTTCTAACAAATTGAGATAAATTCATGTTGTGTGGAGCATACAGATAGCATTATTTACATGGCAAAATTATACTAAAGAAATGTCTGTATTTGCATTGTATAACTTGTGTATTGTCAGTGACACAAATTTTTAAAGTGGTATATTAAACAACATGGCCTTTCTGCCCTACTTGCTTTTTACGTAATTTTCTGATATACATACAGCTATCTTAAGATGTTCCCTCTGTTGATGAAAATTTATTCTAGCACTATGACTGAAAAGAACTACCACAACTGTGGGATGTTATTCAGTGTTGGCAAAGGAAGAACTGACAGCTTGGGCAAAATAAAAATGACTGAGAAGTTTGCAATAGAAATAAGTGTAAACAGATGGTTTGGAGTGAGCTGAAGTATTGTTGACTTTCTATTTTGGGATAATGGAAGAGCTCCTATTTAAGAATTTTTTTTTAATGGAAGGAAGCAAAAATACTAACTTTAAAAAGTCTTCACTATGCAGGATCAAGGATGCTGAATGAACCTTTTAATAATTCTTGCTTTAAATGTGTGGCTAAGATCCTGCAGCTGGCCATGAAAGGCTGAGTGCATCTGTATAAAGCACTGCTGGGTACCATAGAGACCTGGAGAAAAGGTACTATGCTCCTGGAAGAGAACAATAAAATTCACCTTATCTTCTCTACTACTGCCCTTAAACACATACCTTTAAGTGTTTTCGCTAAACAGTCACTTGAACTTGCTTGGAGTTTTTTTGCATTCCAAGTGAATTCTACAAAATTTATTGTGCATAAACATTTGCAATCTTTTTAAAAATTCCTTTCAGTAAGACTGGATTTTAAAGAGCATGATACATATCAAAAAAGTTTTTGTTTAAGATTATAATATTTAGTTAAAATTATATACAATAGAATATTGCTATGGTGATGTTACAATTTTGTGTAATTTTGTAGAAAATTGCTTAACATGCATGTACAGTCCATTCCACACCAATTATAATCATTTCAGCAACCCATTTCTTTCAGGAGCTTGAGTGTACAGACCAATCTGAAACATAATAGCCTTTCATTACATATTGTAATATACTGATGTTTCATAGAATTAGGAGAATTTATTTGTGTTTTTCCCCTCTGAGTCATAGACTTGTAAATAAAATCTAGAGAAATAGAATGTTAACTGGTGATGGGTGTTTAAAATGTAAGCTGATAAAAATAATTCAACTGATCTTTAACTCTAAAGAGAGAGAAGCAAAAAAAACCAACATGTGATTATACTTAGGCCAACAATAAGTTTAATCAAAATGTAGCTACACAATTGAATACATCTAAATTGCATTAAATTAGTTTTAGCTTATTTAAGGGGTAATTAGAACTCTTCTGTTCTAAAGCAAATCAGTTTACAAAACCCCTAAGTGCTATCTAGATCTATAATAAATGTTAAATCTTAATATGAACGTTAGCTTCACCTCATGGGCATTTTGATGTGAAACTAATGTATGATATGAAATTATCATATTTATTTCTCTTTTTACAAGACTTATCAAGACTTGTTGAAAACTTTGAATAGTTATTGTTTGTTTCTGACTTGACGAAGTGGAGAGAATATCAGGAGAATTCCAAGTAATAATATCTTAGTGATTTTTGGAAATTGTACTCCACTACTTTTTAGGAGTATTTAACTTAATGTCATAATATCATAATTTAACCAATGTCATAATGGAAAATATATTTTCATGGAAGGATACTGATATATTTTGTGTTGTAAATATTCATTTAAATATCCCCTGAATGTCTAAACTAGGATAGTATAGGAAGGAAAAGGGTAGTAAGGGTAGTACAAAAATGTAAACTATAGTAACAACAGGGGTCTGGAAAACTATAAATTCCCTTTCAAAGCTAGCACAAGGACTAGAATAGGAAAAATAGCACATACAGTGTAGGAATTCAAGAACCTATTGGTTTCACAGCTTCCTGATATCTAGTTTTTTTGGTTTTGATTTTCCTGATTATTCTGTTTCATGAAATACATCAGGAACCAGTCCCACAAACACTGAATTTAAGAAAGGTAAAATGGTCCTGTTTAGAGTTACAGATACTTTCAAGAAAACAGGAGGTTTCTAATCAAACATTTTGAATAATAATATTAAAGAACAATTCAAACATGGTCTTCATTTTCATTTTTTACACTTATAATTCAATAGGAAATACAAAAGCAATGTCACTAAAATATGAAATTATAAACTGCCTAGAATTTTTTTCTAGTCCATAGAAGAGACAGTCTGGGCAGTTCATCCTAAGCTAGAAGAACTTAGCAGATTTTGAGAGAAACATTTCTAAACTCTACCCAAGATAAAGTGATACAATCATGTTCATGTTTTAAACAGAATTTCATATAGAAATTAATTTGAATAATTATTTCCATTATAATATTATTTCTTGGTAGTTTCTAATATTTAAACCTTTTGGTCCTCCATATATACATTGAAATGTCATAGAGAATCACTAAAAATATTATCTGTTCAGTCTTTTCAGGAAAGACATGAAGTTGGAGAGATGACAATAGAAAATAAAATTTCAGGGTACCAGACATCAGCAGGTCACAGTACAAAAGGTGTTGTATGTTCATGCTTTGTTTAGATTCTTCAGCAAATTATATGACATTTCCAGACTGCTATATGTTTCCCAATTAGAGATGTGGGGCAGCAGACTCCGTGGAATTAGCCATTTTGGTTCGTAAAAATGCTGGAGTTTAGGTTTTCCATATATAAACAATCATTTCATACTCACTGTTAAAACTGATAGATACCTCTTTGTAATTCAAAGGTGTACTGTAAATTCTAAAATCCAGGAATTTGGAAGTCAAAATAAAAAGAATGCCTAGGAAAGCATAAAATTCAGAACAATGCTCCCCATATTTCTATTTTTCTTTCCTATTTTTGTTAGTATAATATTCTCAAGTTAATCTTCATGCATGGCTTATTTCCCCTTAAGTTATAAATCTTTATTTGTAATATCATCAATGGTTGCTATGGGAATGTTGTATAGCCACAAAAGATTGAGTAAAGTATTATGAGGCAAGACAATCTCTTAGATTATATATCGCTTCATTAATTTAGTAGCTATTTATCTATTTTGCATGTTTTTTCTCATTTCGTACTATTTTCTGGTGTGTTTTGTTGTGTTAATTATCCACTTGCTCTTAAGGAATTTGGATGGGTTTTCATGGGATTTTAGTCACACTACCTTAGACAATGAACTTGCAAAATGATTTTTGACAACAGTTAGCAAAACATCCTAAAATAAATGGCTAGGATATGTATATGGTCAGATGATAAAAGTAGTCGTCCTTCTTTTAGTATGGTAAGTTAGAAATTGTCTCTAAGAAACAGTAAAATGTTGGTATTTGTTGACAAAAATATGCAAAAAGATTGCATGTTTCTGATCAGGGCCCGTACCAGAAAAGGACCCTTATTGCACAAGGCACAAACTCTACCAGCACGTAAACATATGCAGGCTTTGGAAAGATCTAATGGGGCAAGTAAGGAGAAAGTGGCAAAAGCTGATAAAAACGTTGTTTGGAGAGTTGAAAGCTATACTTGAATGTTATATTTCAGCATTTAAAACTGTAGCTCTGAAATGTAAATCATGCTTTTCTCTTCCTTTAAAACTATTCATTTTCTTGGGTACAGAATATTCAGGGACAGGAATCTGAGTCTCCATTACACTTAGTCCTCCTTATACTGGAACCAAATCCCCATCTGGAGGATGAAAGCAATCATTCTGAGTACTTTACAGTAATTAGCCATTTTGCTATCTCATTTATTTTATCTCTAAAATCTTTAGCAACATTATTTCTTGAGGAACAGTAATGGATTCTCTCTTGTAGTAATGAGTATGGTATGAATCTGTGAGGATGACCAAGCAGACTTTGTACCTGCAGCAATCCATGTGTTTTTCAGTATCCTGAATGGATTCTGAAGGATTACACACAGGACTTCAAGAAATTCCTAGAAAACAAAAGTAAAATTTATCATCAAAATGATCAAGATATAATAATTGCATGTCCTATTAGAGACATGCTCTCTCAGCACCTGGGTTGACAATGGTCTCTGGGTAACCAGAAAGTATGATTCTAGAGCAATTTAATAGGGATAGGAGCTGAATGTAGACACTCAGGAAAAAAAAAGGGAAAGTGCCAGATCAGGTTGAAAAGATTTCTAATGCTATTTCTCTTTTTTTGTTTTTTTTTTTTTTAATCTCTGATGATCTTTTTCTAATTTAATTTGAAATTTTTATGCCTTCTAAACATGTGTAGACATAATATTTCAAATTTTTTCTGAAGCAGGAATGCCTGAGGTTTTTAAATGACAGTTTTAACTGTTAAATAATATGTTGATAAATAAGTGCATTATTTTAGGTAAAAATTTTGTGTTGCATGATTCATATTATGTAGAAGAACTACGTGCAAAACAGAATAAATTTGCATCTGAACTTTAGCCAGTCCTACTAAGTAGGAAGAAATGAGCACAACAGAAAAGTAAGGCAAGGAAATCAGGGTTTCAAACACTAAAAATAAAATCTTTTGGTATGAATAGCCTTATTAGTGGCTACAACTCTTTGTGAATGGAAAAGTTACCTTAAACTATTAACATATTTTGAGGGCATTAAATTAGACTTTTCCAAAAGATCTCGTCCTATGTCACATAGAAATAAATTCATGGAAGCACTATCACCTGTATTATTCAAGTTGTGGGTATGACTGTTTATTTACAATAATTTACAATAAATAAAAAGAATTTTTAGAATAACTTGCAGCAATGATTGTTGTTCCGATATTACCTTACACAACCCTAATAACAAAGGAGATCTATGAGCAAACAGAAATATCTCTAACCACTGTGGTCTGACAGCTTGGGCGAATAAATTTAAAGTGATTTTATATATAAAAATATGTATTTGCTCTTTTCCTATATTAGATAACCTTAACATTTCATACCTTGACAGAGACAACCCAAAATATTGACTTTCTCTCTCAACTACTTTTTTCAAGTGAAAGGTAGGCTGAGGGAAAGTATGCAAACAGCCACCAGCTCAGTGGGGAAGGGGAGGTCACTGTCAATCCATTATAGTTTACAGTTCTAGAGAAGATATTTACAGGAAGTAATTTTGTCAGTACCAAGATAATTTTTGTAAATCAGATCTCACCCTTGGATAGCTGAAAGCAATAGGGTGTCTATTTGCAGATGACTTAGCATTAGCAGGAGATTGTCATAAAAGCAAACTCATAAAGTATTGCTTCTTATGAGGCACACCTGGGAAATGTCACGTCTGAGTTCAGCAATGCCTTGATGGCCATGACCAGCCCTGCCCTGGACTGCTCCTCACCACTGGTGCTGTGCCTTTCACTCTGTCTGTCTCTGGCCGTGTCACAGACTTCACACAGGCTTCCTGATACATGCAGGGATCTAAGCCCATCAAATGAAAAACAATTACTGAAGGATCTGATTTACACAATTATGATGGTTTCAGTGTCAAAATAATCTTCTTTTATGAAATTATGTCTCAACAGCCGAACTCAATAAAATCTTTGCGAAAACATGACAGTTTACTTGCCACATCTAATTCATAGGTTTTCAGGGGTAAGTGGTTGTTTCCATATATTTAATTTTAATATGACTTTTATTTTATTTTACTGTATTTTAAATTTAAAAATTTCCCACCAAGAAAAATTATTACTATAAAAATGACATTTAAACTGCAAAACACATTGTAAGTTGAAAGACATTTATCAGAGGGAGAACGTGCCTTGTGTTATTTTCTTCTCAGGTTTATAATTAGAAGACAACTGCTACAGATAAGGAGAGAAAGTATAACATGCAACTGTAATTTCTGTGCAGTGGCAACAAAAGGCCTGTGAGAGAACAGAATATATAACATTATGTAGCAGTGGGGTGTGGAAACCCATGTAAAGAATTTTCAGGCATTTCTGCCTGAAAGATATTCTTACAAAATCAAGGTAAGTCAGAGTGCCTGTGTTAAGATTCCCAAACAGCAAAAATGTAAATATTAAAAGATGTTTTGAAAAAGGTATTTCCGTAGCCAATGAAATACTTCATCTTGGATTTGTTTTCACACACTGTTCCACACAGTTCTGTTCACAAAGACAGACAGACAGACACTCATGGTATAGATCAAAAGAGAAAAAAGTTTTGCTCTTTGCTTTTTGCATTTTGCTTTGCATTGTATGAATAAATCTAAGCCTTCTGATAATTTATGGAAAATAGAATCTTTTTCGTTAGTCAGGCGCTAACATAAGGGCCTCATCATCACAGCAGTGGGGAGCTTCTTTCCACTCAGAGAATGAAAGAACAAGAGAAAAGAATTTTGGGTAAAGGACAAGAAAAGCTTGAAAAAAGTTGACTCACTTTCCCTGTTATCCAGTTGTTAAGATCCAGTTATTGAGAGATGTCTCTGCCTGAATTGCAGTGCAAACAAGGCCATATGCCAAAGTCAACAGTGCAGATTTTATTTAATAATGTGAGGTAGACAGAGATAGAAAGAAATGGGAAAAAGAGAGGAGTAGAGAGAGGAAGAAAGTGAGAGAGAGACAGGTTAAGCAGAAAGATATTACCACCCGTGGATCCAGATGTCATCCCTTTGGTCCTCTTCACCCTGGGCTTCTCAGTGGTGAGGGTCCCAAAGTGATTCCAAACTTTTCACAATTTATAGATTTTAACAAAGTAATTATCGCTCATTGGCTGCAATGTGGCAATTGGCTGTACAGTTCTTTCATTCTATTGGTTACATGACTCACTTCCAGTGCTAATAAGTCCCATTCTAATCCTTCTCTTCTTTTGAGCTGGTGAGTTATGGTTTCCCCCTGGTGGACCCAGTCAGAGCTGATTTCCACACAGGTGCTCATGTGGCTTTCCTTGTGGATTCTTTGCAGTGATACATTCTTCTCCCCTGGCCTTGCTTACCTCTCCTTAGGCCTTACATAATTGGACAATAATACCACCTTTATCATATCTCAAGTTCCCATCAGGTAGCTTAATTTACAGTCCAAATTCCAGGAATGCACATAGGCATATTCAGAGGGTGTGGTAGTCACACATGAGCAGTTTCTTCTTTACACAGTTTGCCACAGTGGGCAAAGTCTTTTAGAGGTCTTAACAGTGTTTGAGACAACTGAGATCTTTAAGTCTCTTACACAAGTACCCTCATAAAACAAACTGAAAGTTGTGATCAGGTTTCATTATCACATGCAATACAGTTTCACACACTATAATCTACCTATTATTGTGCCCTACTGAGCAAACTAGCTTTTGTAGCTATGTTAATACAGGAGGGTCTTTCAGGGCTATTACTGAACCTTGTTAACAAATAATGGCCAACATTAACTAATATAGTGGATCTATAGCAAAAGGAGAAGTTAACTATACCTATAATATATATATCAGTGTTTTGCAGTATTGATTGAAACAAATGTCAAGTAAAAATTAATAAATGCTACAAATTCTGGATCATAATGGTATTTATTTGGTGCTTGTCAGTAGAAGCGGAAATTGATTTTTGTAAGGATGAAATGACAGTGTGCACTGTGGTAGCTCATATTTGAACTTGATAGAGCCCATCATAAATGCTGCTTATTTATTTTTAAATAGTTTTCACCTATTTATAAATGTGGTGTTGTGGTAATGAAACATAATAGGAACCATGTGATATGTCCATCCCCAGATGCCCAATTTGCTATTTTGACAGATCATACCTTTTGTATTCCATTGTAATAAGACTATTAATTCTCTAAAGTTCTGCTATTTCGAAGAAAGTTGGGAATGTTCAACACATCATATTTTCATGATTGTCTGTGGGATGTACAGTAAAAATAATGAACTTATGCAACATCACAGTGTTACTCTGTACTCTTACAAGTCTCATTCTTGGCTTTTCACATCACTTCTTAATAACATGAGCAATAAGTGCTATAAGGTAAGACAATAGATATTAAAAGAAAAAATATGATTAAATAGTTTTATGAAGTATGACAAAATTAGTCTAAATCCATTGTCCATCAACATACACAAAAGAGGATAATATCCAAACTCTACTCTGACCAATGTCATTAGAACATTATTTCTTAGCAAAATTCTACAAATGCAGAAGAAAGGTAGGCTTACTGCAACCTACATGTAATAAATAATTATTAATTATTTTATTTTATTAAGCTTTTTTTTTTTCCCCAAGCAATGTGTAAATAGTTAAATAAATCCAAGCCTACTAGTAATATTTCTGGGATAAGAAACACTTTTTCATGGAATACACTATTTTTTCAAGAAAATGTGAAGGAAATTCTTTATAAATAAGAGAATATATCACGCTTTTCCTGTATTTCCCCTGCCATTGCTGAATGATGGACATGATCCTTGGGTGCAGATCTTTAAGCTGTGTCCTTGGAAAATATTTAATCAAGGCCTGTCCAGTAACAGTTTATCCAACTTATGTCTCGTTTCCTTTAGAAAACATTACATCTCAGGAAAAGCAGTTTGAATACAGACATCCAAACACATTCATAATATGTAAGGCAGTATAATTGAGGTGTAATAAATACAAGCAGCAAAAATTTATCCCAAAAGGTGTTTTTTATGATTCTCAAGCAAACACCTAAGGGTTCACAAATACCTAATACAAACTGAGGCAAAGTATCACCTTATTTTTAGGCTTGACTGTACCCTTTGTGAAGGCATTAGTAGCATTACTTCCATAGAACAGTAAAAAAAACAAGAATGAATAGATTTATCCTGCTCAAATAAAGCAGAAATCAGTGTGCATCGTGATGGTAGAATCAGGTATTACATGATCATCCAGATGGACTGAAACTTTGAAAAAACTTAGGTTTTAGGCATCCTTCCTCCTTTTGTATTCTGAATTGTAAAAATAGGGACACTATTAGACATTATAATGGATCTCTCATCAAATATGCTATTTTTATTCCAGTGGATTGTGCTTTTTTTTACATTATGTGATTGTTTAAAGTTTATTTGGTACCTCCATTGCAATGGGAATATGCTTAGAGCAATACTGAATGATTTTGCTATCTTTGCTGTTTATCTAACTGCATCTTTTAAATTTTTTTTTATATTTATGTACAATATGAATAAAACAATTTGAGAAAATTCTTACTATGTTGAGAGTGGAGACGAGGATTTAACAATTTTATTAAACTATTTTGTGCAGCCATTGTCTTCCCAGTCAATAAGTGTCTTGATGATGGCTTGGGATAAGGAATTGAGCCAAATGTAAAGATTATCCTTTACTTAGACACCATTTTTGAGGGAAAATATTAAATACTGCTTTTCATATTTTAGGTTTTTTTAAATCAAAACTAAAGATCAAGATATTGAAAAAAGTAAAGGACAAAATTTTCAGCTAGCATTACATTAGCAGTCCAAAGTCCTATTGAAACTTATTTGTGTGAATTTCATCCAATTTCTGGGTGTATCCACCTCTGCCACTTAATCCTGGAACCTCATCTTTTTTTTCTGATACTGCTCCTTATACCAGCGTAAAACATACCTTAGTACAGCATGGGATATTACATAACATAACATAACATAACATAACATATATCATAACATAACCTCCTTTCCAACATAACTTCCTATCCAGGGCTTTGCTAAAGGTGCTATGCCTTCATCGGAGCACTGACACTTTGATAAAGCACTAGGGCAATGCATCATCGAGGAGCTGCATAGGGTGATGTATTAGTGTGATACATCAAAATGCCACTGCTCTTGAGAGGTTTGATCCTGCTTCTGTTGAAGTCTGCAGATTATTAGCATTGAATAAAATGAAAATAAGGATCAGGACCATAAGCATACAAAATGATTTTTATATTCGCATCTTTCTGTCTTTTCAAAATGTTTTGAACTGCAACGTTTAGTATCTTAATTTAGGATTTTAATCAAGGTTTGTATTATATGATCTAGGAAAGACACAGCAGGCTATGAAATATGTATTTATTGTTCTTCTCCTCCATAATCACTGCAGATTTATAGGATAATAAGGGAGAGGATCTTGAGGTTGTATGGCTTGCACTGTGAGGTTCAGAGTTTGTTACAGTGGGAATAAAACCTTAAGCACTGTCTGTGTAAAAAGTATTTGTTGGAAATGCCCTAACAATCTGAGACTATAAAAACAGCAATAGTGGTCTAAGCCAAAGATCACATATATCAGCAGCATCCTGCCCGTGAAAATGCCTAAATGCCCCTTTCTTAAACAAGAACGGAAAAAAACCTCATTAAAAAACCCAGAACAAGAATGTTGTTTTACCCAGTGTTTGCCACATTAAAAATGTTTTGCCTCTTTGTCACTTTCATGCTCAGCCTCACAGAATGCTTTCTACCTATCTTTTTATAACCTCCTGAGACCTACCGAACCACCCTGAGGCACTCATAGCATTGTATGCAAAGGTTTGAGATGAATGGGAAATCAAAATTATTGCTTTTGCTGAATGACAGTAAAGAAACTTCATAAACTTCTCTGCCATTCTTAGAGGATCTTTCCCTGGACCTGTCACTCTAAAAACTAGTTGTCAAATATGTTTGCACCATGATATTTCCTAACAGTGAGTTCTGGAACTGCCTTCTTTCTGTGAAGAAAGAGAAAAGGACTATCTTTCTGTGGACTGAATATGAGGCTCAGGTTCTCTCAAGTGTTGTAATTACACAGTCCTTAGCGTCAAAAAAAGTCCTAGGTATTCACATACGTGTTTTCCTTGATGTAAAATCTACTTCTGGATTGTTTTGTAATAATTTCTACCAAGTCAAATTCATCTACCCTAGTCACTGGAATTTGAAGGCTGTCTGTGATTTAAGTCCTTGCCAAGACACTGAGCCATATTTCTAATATGATTTTAAAGCAAGAGATGTATTATTTAAAAATAAAACAATATTTTAAAATATTTAAAAATGCAATATTAAAAAAATAATATTTTAAAATATGCATGAAGCATAATAATAAATACATATATTATTATACAATATAATTACATATTATATAAGAAGCTGTGGCACATGACTCACCTCTGGTATGCTTTGTGCACCTGTACA
Source organism: Vireo altiloquus (assembly GCA_013396875.1). Lineage (NCBI taxonomy): Eukaryota > Metazoa > Chordata > Aves > Passeriformes > Vireonidae > Vireo > Vireo altiloquus. The sequence goes on from VZRF01007207.1 coordinate 129,924, forward strand.
ATAAGTAGGAGACATAAAACGGACAG